>ML425416.1:0-13662 GCA_005239525.1 Nicotiana knightiana
AGCTTCATATGCTTATCCTACAAATAAATCCAAACCTCACGACTTTACAATAATAATGAACATCGTTAGAGTGCTCTAGGCACAATTTTAATTAAGCTAGCGGGATTATGTACATGTTCGCGTGACATAGTTGTAATTTTTTATCAACTCAAGATATATGTTCACGTGACTTTGGGCTGAATAGTTTAAATATTAATTAAGTGCTATTAATTATGTACACGTACGCGTGACATGATTTTTAGCAAGCTAAAAATTGTGTACATGAGTGTAATGTGATTGGAATATTTTTAGTTGTGGAGTTTCTTTATAAGCTTAGGACCAACCTTTAACGTATAGGGGACCTTTATTTTAATATAGAAACACTTAATCTCGTCAAAACTCGGTTTTTCACCGAACTGGGGACCCCGGCGCTTCAGCCCTAACGCCTGGCTAACGCCAGGCCAGGGCTGGCGTTTCAGCCCTAACACCTGGCTAACGCCAGGCAGGGTCAAGTTGTTTGGTTTTGCCGCCCGGCTATCGCCTGGGTGTCTCCTTTTACGTATGTTCCGATGTAGTTGCATACCTAGCTCCGTTTCATCTCCACTTCACCCATACATGAAATAAACTCCATTAAACACTTAACAAGTATATTTTTTTTATTAATATGTATATAAAATGTATGGTATATCACATGATTCAACTATGCAATTTAGTCTTGCATCATACGCGTGACATGATTCTTGACACGTCGAACTAAACGAGTATACGTACGCGTGACTCGTATTGAGGTAATTATTTAGATAATCGAATAATAAGAAAGGTTAAAAATACAAATATATCCTAAAAGTGAGTAATTAAACAATTTAAGCCAAGTTTAATCATTAAGCGACCGTGCTAGAACCACGGAATTCGGGAGTGCCTAACACCTTCTCCCGGGTTAACAGAATTCCTTACCCGGATTTCTGGTTCGCAGACAATTTAAACAGAGTCAAAATTCCTCAATTTGGGATTTAAACCGGTGACTTGGGACACCAAATAAACTATTCCAAGTGGCGACTCTAATAAAAATAAAATATTCCCATTTCGAATAATGTCACTTTAANACTCTAATAAATAAAATAATCCCATTTCGAATAATGTCACTTTAATTGGAAAAACTCCCATACCCCCTTTGGGGGTGTATAAAAAAAGGAGGTGTGACATGCACGTTAAAGAAAGCAGTAAAAAAATGGTAATAATGATTTAAAGCGGTTACAAAAAGGAAACAAAGAGACATGTCAGTTACATTTGGAAATAAATACTCGAAGTAGACAATTAATTACATGCAACGGGAATGGGAAAGGGTGCAAGTGTTTAAAATAAAGGCATAAATTCACGTAACAATTCAAAAAGGTAAAAGCCTATAATCCCCAGCAGAGTCGCCATGCTGTCGCGCCCCCTTCTTTCCTCGCAGAGATCGAGTTTATGACATTGGTTGGGAGAACTTATTCCCTTTGGGAAAGGGGGTTTGCATATTTTGAAGAGTCTCCACCTAACGATTTTAACGGTGCGTTAGGACACCTAAGGGGTTCAATTATAACTACGTTGCTAACCATAGACTTGGATAAGGGCTTGAAATTATCCTAAGGGGAAGATATTAGGCACCCCTCAGGATCCACACGTGTGGTTCCCGGCCGAATGGTTTCGTGAATTTGGTACAGATAGCAAATAACGAATAAAAGCTCAAATAAGAGGGGATTTAAGTCTTAAACATGCAGATGTTTGAAAATGGTAAAGGAGATTAGACTTTGGAAATGATTACGATCTAAGCATACAGAAGGTGTCCTAGGTTTATAATATGGATCACATCAATGCATACCCGGTAATCACTCCTCGAAGAGCGGCTACACGTGGTATTAGCGCACCGGTCATCATATCCATATTCTACCCTTCCCACCCCGTAAAGGTAATTAAAGCGCGTGTTGGTCACGAAACTTATTGCGTGCTATTACCCGTCCCATCCTATCAGTCCTGGAGGAAGTTAGGGACTATTACCTTAGAGGGTGATTATTAGGCTGAACCCCTAGGTTTAAAGGGCAAAATTCGAAACGACAAATAAAATAATTAGGACTGCAAATACAGGGAAACATATGGAGGCAAATATGAGGCTCAGATATTCCTCCTCAAATTATACACATAAATAGCACGACTAAAACACAAGTAAAGTCTTTAACTTCAGGACCTAAAGCATGATGTCTAGGCGAGAATACAGTAATGAGGCAGTGTTTTACTGAGTTTCAGAGGAAAGGATTTCTACCAGATTCAGACTATCGATCCTGACCTATTATTAACCAAACAGCACACAGAAAGAAAGTAGATATCCAGTTTTAATAAGTTTAATACCTAAGGCTTGTCTAGGCGTATTAAACCGCTCCTGTTACATTGTTTTAGCTTTTTCAGAAAATTGTAGTTAGAAAATGATGAGTCTATTTTTATGAGATTTAGCCAATTCGGCTTGGAGGTCCTTTATCTCCTCATCTTTTTGCCCGCAGTGAAGCTTGAGGGAATTCTTCTCTTCAGAAAGCATTTGGAGATCGGCCTCGCACTGGCTCAATTCAGCCCGGGACTTAGAGAAATCATGTATAGGAAAGGAGAGGAGTTAGACGAAAAAAATAAGGGAATGCTACATTGAAAAAAGAACTTAAATTTACTTGATTCAGGAGACGTTGGGCCTCTTCGAAGAGGTTGGATGCGTCATTGATATCGGAGGGATCCTCGACCCATGTAAAACAATCCCAAAAGAGATTCTCCTCACTTGGGACTTCAGGAGTCCTCAAAGCTTGAGCATCCCGTATAGCCTCTTCGGGATAGGCAGGAATGGATGGCGAGTGACCTGCTGTCATTACCCCAAGTGAGTCACTTGGGGCACTCGTTTCCAACTCGAGAGGTCTCGGGACTAGCTCCCTCGGATATACTCGCCATTGGACGAGAAGCAGCTTTGATCTCGAACGATTCGGGGACTTTGCCCGAATCCTTCTCCAAGGCCTCCTCAGCACGAGGCAGGGCCTCACCAGTCACCACCGATTCAGTGGCCTTGGAGGTCTCGATGGTTTTTCTCATTCGGGTCACGAGCATCGAGTCCCCATCTTCATCTTCTTCTTATTCCTCCCTTAATTATTGAACTACATTGGTAGGAAAAGCAGCATCATCTATCCTCGATTTGCTAATTGAGCTCTTTTTCTTCTTGGGCTTAGGGTCCTCGGAGGTCGAGGCCCTTTTCCTCTTATTGTCCTTTGCAGGCTTCGGGGCCGGAGCCAAAGCCTCCTCCTCACTAGACGGAGGCCTCAGGGCCGCATCCTTACTCAGGCCTACACAAGAGGAAATTAAGTAAGTATAAAGGGGTATTACCGATTCATCGGATATGAAAAAGAGGAAGCTTACCATGGTTCTTTGAATCACATCGGCCTTTTGCCAAATCGCGCCAACATCACTCAGCATATGTAGAAGTCGAGGCCAGTTTTCAGACCTAGCTCTCGAGGTCGGGGATCGCTCGAGGCATCTAAACAACTGCTGCATGACGAAAGAAGACATTAATAAAGTTGAGGGACGAAATAAAGCATGGAAATTAACATGTTAAGTAATGTTTACGCTTAGGGTTCCATTTCTAAAGAAATGGCATCTTCTCCGCTAGGATAAGATCGGAGGTCCTCACTCGCACAAATCTACCCATCCAACCTCGATCTTTGTCCTCGTCAATGCTCGAGAACAATACCTTCGTTGCCTGACGTTGCAGCTTGATCAACCCTCAAAAGATACGAGGACTGTATAACCTGATGAGATGATCGAGGGTGAATGGCATCCCCTCGACCTTCCTCGTGAAGAATCGAAGCATGATGATTATGCGCCAGAAGAAATGGTGTATTTGGCCTAGGGTCACATGGTATTGACGGCAAAAGTCAATAATGATAGGGTCGAGAGGGCCCAACGTGAAAGGGTAAGTGTAAACACTTAGATACCCTTCCATTTGGGTAGTGATGCTCTCTTCAGGGGATGGGATCTTTACCAGTTTGTCCCTCCAGTTGCAATCTCTCTTGATTTTCTCGAGATACCCCATGGTTATCGAGATTTCGACACGTGATCACACCGACAAGGGATCGATGGGGGTTCCTCGATCTTGAAATCAGATTTAAGAACACACGGACCGGGAACACACGGACCGGGAGCGGATCCACCGGCATTTTGTCGTCGGCCGGCCGTGAAGAAGAAGAAGAAGAAGAAGAAGAAGAAGAAGAAGCTTTCTCCTTTTGTGGAATTGTTTTGAAGGTTTTCATAATTTTATGAGTTGAGGAAAGAAGAAGATAGTAAGGTTTGGTGTTTGGAGACTAGCGGTGAAACTTGAAGATTAATGGAAAAGAAGAATTTGAGAGAGGCAAAAGCTTAAAAAATTAGATGAAGGTAAAGTTTGATTCAATGGGAGAAGGCCTATCTATGGATTTACGGCGATAGTTCAACAACACTAGTGGCCGACCACCAACTGACGCTTATTAACGGTTTGGGGAACTGTACCGACGGGACGTTTCGGTCACTTCCATCGCTTACGTCACAGGGATGACATCATAATTTATCGAGGCCAAAAAGAATCGAAGGCTCAGTTCGACTCTAGTCACTACACTCCAAGAAACAAGGGGATTATCTGTATACGGTTGGAATCGGGGCTACCCGATTTTACTATTTGATCAAAACTGGTACGTTGCATCGAAGGTCAGCTTCGACCAAATCATGGAGTTGAGGCATTGAGCTTGAGATCAAAGTCTCTTTCGAGATCGAGGTTGTTATTAATCAAAGCCAAGGGAAACAGACTCCGAGTAATGTCGAAGATAGCTCAGTAGCGAAAGAGCGAGATATCCGTGATTGGTCAAGGATCGTGGCGCAAATCTCGGAACGGATCAAATCAGAAGCGGTTAATTAGCTAATTATGTGATTTCCTACTGTAATTAGAGTTATACCATGAATAGAATTCCTTTGCTATATAAAGAGGAGTTCTAATCATTTGTAAGGCATCATCATTCACAGAAATTATAGCAAATCAACTCTTTCTTTCTCATTTACATTATTGTTCATCAGTTTGTTCCATTTTCTACCATTTCTTGTACTTATCAGTTCGAGAGTGTCTTGACTCGAGGGCTGGAGCTTTATTTTGAACACCGGTTTGATTTATTTATAATTCAATTCTGTCATTTACTTTTATATTTATCAATCAGTATTTAGTGAAATCACATATCCTTAAAACCACAATATAAGTCTAATTGTTATCCAAATTTTAGGGTAAACAATTATAATATTTTGTCCTGTTCAAATCTGTTGACTAACTTAACCGGAAAAAAGGCCTGGTAAAAGATTTCTACTCAATTTTCTTTAACTATGGTTTACCATCTAAAATATAGAAAAAAGTGACAACAAAGAAGAATCTAACAAAAAAAGGAAATTCTTGAAACGTAATACACAAGGAAAATATCAACATCTAAAGCGAGATATTATCTTAGAGAAGTGACTATAAGATTTAATAGTGTTCACACAAAAAATCAGTGTATAAATAAATTTTCATGACATAAATGCTTTCAAAGAGCAATTAAAAGAGTTTTGATAGTCTATGAGTTGCAGTAGATCGTAAAAGAACAAATAGAGATCGTACATTTTGATTTATTAAGCACTGTATATATGTGTAAACGTTCTTTCATATATTGTATATATAAAATCAAAGTTTGGAGCTTTTCAACTCAGGTGATCTATCTGGAATTTCCAAGTAGCCCCAGCGATCATCGTGGACCACTTCAGAGAACTGCATTACAGTCGCATCTTGTACTTGCTCCAACTTTGATGGTTCCCACTATATATATGTAGAAAAATAAAAAATAAAAAAATAAAAACTTGTTTTAACACGTTGTTGCAAATATTGAAGATGCAGGACAAAAGACGTAAGTATATATATGATTAATCATACCTTAAATTTTTTGCCTTTGTCAAAAAAGATTGCTTTACCACCCTACAAGTTGAACCAAATATAATGGAGGAAGTGAAAGATGAAACTAGACGTAAAATTAATATGATGTGAAGATATATATATATACGTACCTCATAGAAATCGTTGTAATTGAATGATCTTAGTACGATGCGACTACTAATATTAAATTCACGAGACAAACACTGTCGTAGTGATTGCTTCCTTCCTTGTCTAATCTGTAAAACCAATAATATATTAAATACTTTTATTTATAAATAAGAAGCAACGTATAACAGAATATAATAGTCGGCAGTTATTACAGATCGTAGAGAAATCTTAAGGCTTGTTGGTGAGGCAAACTTCATTGACTTGATTGCATTAGTGATCCACTTGTCATCCATTCTAGTTGCTTCTTTTTCCTACCAAAGAGAGGAGATTACTTCAATTTAATAAATATATATATACGTTTACTTACAAAATAACAACGAGATGAATAATAACTTACAAGTGCAGATACTATATCTTCAACTGTGTCCTTGCCAAAGCAATGATTGATAACTTCAACTCTATTTTGGTGATTCACAATGTCATTCATACAAGGAACAAATAATTAGTTACATTGCATTTCAATGACACAGATTTTCACTAATATTTGAAATCAGATATATCCATTTTGTCCTGACCTAACCTCACAAGTAAAAATGTTCCAAAGGAAAAAGTGCTAACAAAATATATATATCAATTAGAAGAAAAAAGCATTATTACCTTTTCAAACTACTTCCTTCTTTCAACACTGGATTATGAATGAACTCTTTTATGATTCTTGAAACGTCCGACTCATGAGCAAACCCTAATGATGTGTTTGATGAGAACGCTCCACATAAGGCATCTTCCATTGACTCTATATCCTACAAATTAATAACGTGAAGTAATCAGCTGATCAAAAGAGATGCTAAATGTTTTGCAGGAATGTTGGTGTACAAATACAACTACACGTAATGGACTGTTTTAATTATGTTTGATTGAATATAACCTCTATTTCATGATTCTCATGATACATATATATATATATATATGTGTACTACTTAAGGCTAATCTATGCAAAGATTTAATCCGTAAATACTAGTTAAAAGACACATGCGTTTCTCCTTGCTAAAGCGGATCGTCTAGCAATCACGACTCGAATAATGCAGAAAAAACCTTCTTTTTGAGCCCCATAGTGGTACTTATATAGGCTAGTACTATCATTTTAGCATGAAACTAAGCTAATGGGTTAACGGGCTAATTAACATTCTTTATCGGTCGTCCCAAGCCAATAGTAATTTCCCAACACTATGTGATACCAGTATTATATGATTTGACAATGCACATAAGATGATATAGGTTAATCGTATACGTGTGACTAGTTATGTGTTCTCCATACACTTAAAAATTGTATTGAAAACTAATTTTTTTGTTGATAATGGTAAAGTATTTTATGAACGATTAGTACCAAGAGGGTACTTTACAAAAGACAATGTCAAGTTCACTGCATTAAATAAACATCATAGATTCCAAAGCCTTCCCGGAAAAAAAAGACTAAAAAATAGATTTTTTGGCTACTTACTACACTAAAAATATTGTGTTTGAAAATTGTTCAGCTGAACACGTATTTTGTTTTAATTATTGACAAACTAAAATCAATTGTGTTGAAGAGAATCATGTTCCATGTTGGTGGGCTACTAGACTGGTATCTGCAGACATGAATATGAATGCCAAGATGTAATGTCCTTGCGGGTCGTTTTGTGTATTTTATCCCCGTTACCTTCAATATGTGTAGTTGTTGTCATGTGACTTGTGGGGATGGTTGGCTTGGTTTCGGAGAGATTTTGGATTGAATTGGAACTTTTAGTTTCATAGTTGGAAGCTTAAGTTGTAAGAGTTGACCAAGGCTTGACTTTTGTGTAAATGATCTCGGATTCGTGTTTTGATGGTTCCAATAGGTTTATATGGTAACTTTGGACTTCGGCGTATGTGAAAATTTGAATTTGGAGGCTCCTTGGTTGATTTGCCCCTAAATGTCGAAAGCTGGCAATTTGAAAGTTTGGAAGGTTCATAGATTTGATCGTGGGTTGACTGTGATGTTATCAGATTCGGATTTTGGTTCGGAAGTTGTAACAGGTTCTTTTGTCATTTGAAACTTGTGTGAAAAATTTGGGTTCATTCTGGATTGCTTAAGCCTGAATTGGACACTTCGTTTGAAGTTTGAATGTTCTTTAACTTAAGAAAAATTCTATTTGTGTGTTGGCATTTGATTCGTTGTTGTGGTGTTACCCCATGTGTTAGGAGGCTTTGGATAGGTCCGGGTAGCGTTTATGAACTTGTTGGTGTGATTGGACGGGGTCCTAGGGGGCTCGGGTGGGTTTCGGGCCACCTGGAGAATTTTGGACAAATATAGATTTTGCTAGTGTTAGATCTTCATCGCGATCGCAGGGTTGGGTCAATTGTGAGCTAGGTATTTGTCCTTCATCGGGTTCGTGTATTCGTGGATCAGCTGGGATCTGGGGGTCTATTGTCTACGCGTTCGCTATGGCATATTCGCGTAGGGTCAGGTTGGTTCTTCGTTGCGTTAGCATGGTGGTATCCGCGAACGCGAAGGTAAATTTTGAGGCAGTCATTTTTGTGTTTCGCGAACGCGAGCACGTGCCGCATTCAGAAAGGGCACACCTGGCCAGACCTTTTCATGGGATCTTAAGTTCAAGGTTAGACATATACCACAAGAGGCACTAAAGGTGTTTCTTTAAAACTTCTTAAAGCTAAAGCCATTACCTTTACTAGACCTAGTACCATAGATCTAGGACTCGCAACAGTCCTCTGATTGAGCAGCATAGGACACTGGAGATCTCACTCGTCTCAGCACATGATCCCTCGCATCCATAGGAGGAAAGAAGGAAAAATATCGAATCTATTTAAGAAAAAGGAGAATGTTGGAAGCAGCAAGGTTGGGTCAGGTTGAAGGATGTAGCCCATACCAATTTATTGTTAGGAATGCCTACTAGTGCATCCCTGATGACATGGAGTGGTTCTTCCTAATTGCTTTAGAGACGAGTTGACTCAATCATTCTAGAGAACAATATATATATATGAAAAATATGATTGTGGATAAATATGATGTTTAAATATACTTAGAGATATGCTCGTCACTTGGTTCATGATGAGAATATGAGGATTAAGAGGCTCATTGAGGGATTGAGAGATCCATTATTTAGGGTCTTAGAATCTTTGACGTGCACTATGAATTACATTAGATGCTAGACACTACTAGGTGAATTGAGGTGAGAAGATAGGAGAGAAGCGTGCCTCTCGAGAGGATAGAAAAAAAGATAAAGATAATAGGATATATCATTTAATTGAGGCACTAGTATTGGCTGGGCATCTTGGTCATACGAGAAGAAAAAAGGATTCATGGATTCATCGGTGTCATTTGAGCAATCATCAGCTAGGTTCTTAACTTAAATAGGAATATAGAGGTTATGTATAGTCTGAGTCGTCAGAATGTGGATAGTCTACCCTCGCAGTTGATGTTTGACTATAATTCTATATTATATGATATTACTTTGCCTCATATTTTGATGTAACAATAATAATTTTCGGGATATTTGAGCTTAATTAAGTTAGTTTTATGTGTAGAAATATTTGAACATGAAATGGAGAGAAGTTGCACAAAGTGGTACAAAAAATAATAAAGTAAACGAACAAGATCGCGAGGTAGGCATTCCTTAGCACCATACAGTGGGAGGCGATGCCAAATGCGGAGAAGATGTCGCGCCTACAGTGCGAGGCACCCTCAGACAGAGTCAGTTCAAGGCGTGAAGCGCCAACGGCCCTGTCTGAGCTGGTTTCTTCTCTTTTTCAATTTTGGACTTAGCTACTTCGGTAGGCTTTATCCTACCCTATAAATATTCTCTAAACTCGTTTTGAGGGGATTGGACATATTTCGGAGGCAACCAGGGCTATGGAACACGTGTGGGTCACGAAACCATAGCATTTGCTTTTTCTTTAACTAATATTTATAGTTTTATACTTTCAAACACTATTGTGATTGTTCATATAACTATGAGTGGCTAAATTCCTTTATTCTGGAATTATGGGAAGCTCTTGACGTTCAAAGATTATTTTGGTTACTCGATTATATCATCTTAATTTATTTATTTAATCCTAGAACAGTAGAATATTATCTACGAACCTATAGTTAAACTCGAAAGTGGGAACTTTAAATTGCATAAAAGATCAAATAGAGTAAGCTCTTGTTCCCAGGCATCGGAAAATATATGTGCGATTAGGATAGACATATGACAATTGCTTCACTTGATTATTGTTGCGGGAATTATGCATGTATTCTAGTTGACTATGATTCTAAGAACATATAGGTATTAGGTTGGCTTGAATAGGCGAGTAAAGCCTTGAAAGAACCTTGTATGCAATATAACCATGTTTATTAACAAATCAGATATGTCAAGTAATTAATTTAACCGGTAAAACTCAACAGAATTGACATTAATCTCATAATATCGAAATGTCCCCATCTCAATGATCTTGCTCATAAGTTGTTTGTTTGCTTTGCTCGTATTCTTGTTTTCTTGGTTTACTATTTCTTTTGTAGTAGTAGTAGTTATAGTTAATTAAAATTACAATCACTTCTCCATAAATCATTTGAATGAATAATTAATAAATAGTTTAATTTAATTAATAGTTAATCATCAGCACTACTCTACTCATCACTCAATTACTTGCCGACTATGAATATGTGCTTGTACATTTGGCCCTAACAGCAGCACCCCTTTTTAGGTGCACACCCTACTGAGGTCAATATCGGCTAGAGACTAGAGTATGTTTCATTGTAGAATATTATGGCACATTAAGCGGGACGGTCCTACACTCCAAAAGATTTTAGCCATGAATAGGTTAGCAGACTACATAGTCAGCTTCTACTACAAATCATCTTGCGAGAGATGTTTCTATTCTCAAGATAGAGAATTGGCAGAACAGGGCACATGTAGGGGCTACCCAACAAAAATTGTAGCCAAAAGCCAAGCTAAAGAGGCCTAAAGCTGAGTTTCTGACGGAAATTTCTCTGTGGGTCAAGTTCCCTAAGCTCCTTATGAATTGCTAGGGGAGTAACTCATTGAGCAGGATGACAAGCACACTAGGCAACCCTTTATTTGTTGATGGATGCACCACCAAGTAGACTAGGATCTCTTATGCTAGAATCCTCATTGAAGTTAGTGTCACAAAGGAGATACCTAGTGAAATAATAGTGAATGATACCTCTGCTAGGCAATTTCAGCAGGCTATTGAATTTGAGTGGAAGCCTGCTTTCTGTGCCAAGTGCTTAAAATTAGGACATGATTGTGCCAAAGCACCACATGAGGAAAAGGCTTCTCAGTTACAAAGGAGAAGGAGACCAAGACTAGTTCCTACATGGAGGCCAATTGGACAGCTAATACAACACCATGCAACAGATCAAAAGGATAAACAATGTCGCAATGAGGAGAAAGAGGCCATAGGAGGAGAATGGGTGCAGGTTAAGCCAAAAGGAACACCACAGCTTCACAAGCAAATTGATAAGCCAACAACAAGTGGGAGTAAAAGTCTAGAACAGAAAACAAACAACTTAATTTGGCCAAGCCTAGATGTAGTTGTTTCAACAAAGAATGAGTTTCAAGTGCTACATGAAGGAGGACACAGAGGAGAAGGCCAGAAACCCCCTGATACAGGAGGGGGAAAAAGACATGCCCAATGACTTGGATAATCTGGAATATATGAGGAATAAATAAGAGGTACAAGCAGAAGGAACTAAAGCAATATCTCAAAGAAAATCATATAAAAATAGTTGGACTCCTAGAAACTAGAGTGAAGGAAAACAAAGCACCACAGATTGCCAACAAGATTGTTCCTGGTTGGGAGAGAATAAGCAACTACATAGATGCAAGGAATGGAAGAATATGGGTAGTATGGGATGCTAAAGTCTATAGCATACAACATTTAGCTAGTGCAAGTCAGTTTATTCATTGTATGGTGACAAAAATGCGGAATGAAACAGATTGTATACTTACAGTAGTGTATGACTTTAATATAGTGAAAGAAAGAAAAGCATTATGGGATCAATTGAAAGCAATGGAACCTATGATTAATAAACCTTGGCTAATTAGTGGGGACTTCAATGTAATCATACACCCCAGTGACAGGCTATTTGGAACATCTGTATTATTGGCTGAGTTAAAAGATTTTTCTGACTGTTGCAACACACTGCTGATAAATGAGGTTCGTTGGAAAGGGAAATATTACACTTGGACAAACAAATAGAGATGGAATGATAGAGTTTGTAGCAGGATTGATAGGACAATTGCCAATGATGAATGGATGCTTCAATATGTGCACTTGACTGCAGTATATAGAGAACCCTTCATATCTAATCACACACCCATTCTTATCCCAATGACAGAAGCCAGAAGAAACATTAAAGTTCCTTTCAGGTTCTTCAATGTCTAGAGAGAACATCCCAAATTCAAGCAAATTGTGGAAACAGAGTAGGGTAGAAACAAGATTACAGAGAGAATGAAGAGTATCTGGCTCAAATTGAAAGGCTTGAAGACTGCACTTAAACAATTGAATTTAGAAGAGTCCAAAGGGATTACAAAGAAGATGAACCAAGCAAGATTAAACCTAAAAAGGATGGAGTTTACTCTAATGCATTGGCTGATCAGGAGAAAAACTATCTGATCCAAATGGAAAAATGGTCTTTGATAGAGGAAAGTGCACTACAACATAAGTCAAGAGCCAATTGGATCAAACTAGGGGATTCAAATACTAAGTACTCTTCAGCTGTAATGAAAGAGAAGCAACATAAGAAGCAAATAACTGAGATCAAGTCATTGTTGGAGATCAATCTTCAGGATCCTGAAGCTATCAAAGAAGAATTTGCTAGCTTTTATAAATTCTTGATGGGAACTGCAGCATCAAAACTACCAGCAGTGAATAGATTGGTAATGAGAAATGGCCCTTCCTTATCACATACCAAACAGCTAGAGCTTTGTGCCCCAATTACAGATGAGGAAACCTATGAAGGATTGAGCTTAATTGGAGATGATAAGGCTCCAGAAATTGATGGCTTCAATGCTGTCTTTTTCAATCAAATATGGTCCACTTTTAAAAATGAAGTTTGCGAAGTTGTGCAAGATTTTTTCACCGCAAGAACCTTGTATAAAGCTATAAATTGCACTACACTCACTCTGGTGCCTAAGGTTCCAAATCCAGATACAGTCAAAGACTATAAGCCTATAGCTCGATGTACAGTGTTATACAAGACTATTGCTAAGGTCATCACCAGCAGGTTACAGAAAATTATGGCCTACATCATCTCAGAGGCTCAGGCAGGATTTATTCCAGGAAGGAAGATAGCAGACAACATCATTCTGGCACACGAACTTATCAAATCCTATGGTAGAAAGCACATCTCCCCAGATGTGTGATAAAGGTAGACCTACAAAAAGCTTATGACTCATTGGAGTGGATCTACCTAGAACAAGTTATGAAAGGACTGAGGTTTCCAAAGAAGTTCATCAAATGAGTAATGAACTTTATTAAAATAGTTAATTACTCTATGTTGGACTTTAAGCATTGGGCTTAAAGACTTTAAGCATTGGGCTTAAAAGTCTAAGAGT
>MDKJ01345256.1:0-17488 GCA_005239525.1 Nicotiana knightiana
CAATCAATTAAAAATCATCCAAATACCAGTATTAAAAGCATGCAAAAATTAGGTATTCACAATGAATAAGACCAAACTGAACATAATGGGACGAGCAGATATATATATGAATCATCAGACTAGAACTCATAACAATATCTCAATCTTCAACATCCAAAAAATGAAGGAGGAGCTGAAGTTGTTTAAACAGTGGGTACAAGTTAAATTTTTTTTAAAAAGTAGGTATAGGTTAAATGCGGGTGATCAAATAGGGCGCCCCGTATAATTTCTACCAATTCAACTACCCCCATTCTTCTACTTTAGACTTACAATCAGATATGTATACCAAAATTACAAACTCCAACTTGGTGGAATGTCTTGATATCTTCATATATTTGATTATATTCTGGAACTAAATAATGTTGGAAAAGTTCCTTTTTTTCTTGTTTACATTCTTTAGTTCCTCTGTCCTTTGTTGCTCTTTACTACGGATTCACAGTTAGAACATAAATTTGGCAGATTTGATTTTCAAGGCTGGAGCTTTTTCGAGCTAGAAGAAACAATTAGTGATTACCATAAATTTGGATTAAGTACAGTACAAATATTAGACATTTGAAGATAGATTGGGTGCAATGGATGAAAACATTATTCCTACGTTGTAGACAAACCAATATGATTATCTCACGGATATGGATGGATATTGTGAAATAGAAAAAACTAACAGCAATCTTACCTAATCGTATCGAAGCTGTATCGAACGAAATTAAATAATGTCGAAATGTGCCGAGGTACTTTATTATGCACAATTGATATACAAAAGACAAAGTACCGAGCTAAAGTTTTTAAATACCTCACTGAAGTCCCAACACCCACCCCTATCCAGCACATTATGAAATTCTAACACATTATGCAGGAATCTCAAATATAAAAAATTCGAACTCTAACATATTATGCCGGGATTTTACTGGTTTTTAAGGTGCATTTGTTTAAATTTTATCTTTATATGGAAAAGTGACTGAATTTCAATTAATTCTGTAACTCTAACTATTTTTCAATTATCAGTTATAAATCTATCAATTTCTAATTTATCCCCCAAATTTAAGCTCGCCTTGACCTAAATAACTTGACCGGCCTATTTGTTGACTCATTCCATTATAACACACTCAAAATGAGTTCAATCCACTCATTCGATGTACGGGGTGAAGAATTGATTAAAGAAATGCAAGTGGAAGAAATCAATAAATCCTCAAAGATTTCGCATAACATTTGCGACCAATCTAACTCAATTATTATAGACAGTAGCAGTAGTATTACCCTTTTGACCTACTTCCAAATAGAATATAACCTGATCATTCTATTGATAAGACAATTAATTATATATTTATTTAAAGAAAGCTCTTTTAGATGTATGGGAAATTATAACAAGATTTTTTAAATTTAAAATAACTGTTCAATCTCGGCCAAGCAATGGCTATAAACAGTTCAATTACAATACGAGTCTTGCCAGTTTCAACAGAATATTCGACTCCCAAACAAAATATTTCCCTGTATGGTGAGAAACGGACATCTGACGAAATTTCCAACTAAAATTCAAAGAAAAACTACTGATTAAAAATAACAAAAATTTTGAGTTATTATATGCCCAAATATTGGAATACGGAATGTTAAACCCTACTTTTGAAATTTAAGATAAATTTCTACTATATAAAATGGTAGTCCGATGGACAGAACATCTCACGTTCAGACAAAATTTAGAAAATATTGTACTTCGACGATATGACGCAGACAATATATTCTAATGTTATAGTTAATGAAATTTAAAAAATAAGGGCAACACTAAAAGTAAGACGCATTTTTTATTTTAATTTCTATTTAGATGAATCACATGCAAGGAATTTTATTGGTTGAAATAATCCCTTCACTAGCTGTCATTTACTAGTGTTAATGGTAAAGCACGATACATAAAATATAGTTGGCGTGTGAATAATGAGAAAAAGAAGATTGGTCTTATATGGAGTATAATATAATACTATTTCACCTGACAGCATAATCTAAATCCGACCACTAGCGATTGTGTTTTTACTGATTGGCCCTACCTAGCCAGCCACATAATTCCAAAGGAAAACCACATTTTTCTTTACCGCTCCCTTTTTATTAATATAATAACTATCCTACTTATTCTTAGCCGTTGATTTGTTCAGAAGAACAATTTAGTGGGCGTTTGGACATAATAATTGGAAAATTCCAACCAAAATAAAGAAAAAAATTTCAAGCGAAAATGGTATTTGAAAAATAATTTTTTGAGTGAGTGAAAATTTTGAAAAATAAATTTTTAGAGTATTTTCAAAATTTTTGAAAAATTTCAAAATTCATCTTCAAATGAAAATTGTAAATTTTATGGCCAAACACTGATTTCGGAAAATACTGAAAAATTTTCAAAAAAAAAAAAGTTCTTATGTAAAACGGTCGTTTAACGAAGTAAAAATATGTGGAGTATTGTATTAGTTAACCATGATTAGGAGATAAACCTCTATATGCTAACAAAAATTTCATGCAACTTATCATAGTTAAGTGATTTAACGAAATAAAGATAAGATTTAATGTGCTAACAAATATCATATTTTTATTGGTTTGGTATAAATATTTTAGTTGATACACTTTCTTTAGAAGACATACACATTTTTCATGCGTGTGTATAGTCTTCATCACCCGCTCCCATGGATTCCATACACTTTATTTCCCCCTGTAGTTATTATACCTGGTTTTACTGTCCAACAATTATCTTTTACTTCCAACGGAAACAGCAAATTGGGATTTTGTAAGCCATACATGAACTAGGTGCTACAGTATAGGTAAGAGAAAAGAGAGAGAAAACACATACTAGAGAAAAGTGTGACACTTTTTCTCTTTAGCTGAAATTCAAGATTTGCATTTATTTCCTTTACCTTTTTGCTTTAGTCGGGAAGCGTAGAATCCCACAGCTTTTTATTTCTTTCCTTTTCCCCTTGTCATGGCGTTTGTCTTGCTGATTATTTGATTTTCTGTAAGTAAATTTTCTTGTCCCACCACCCATATTTTCTCAAGATTTTGCTCTGCTTTTCTTCTTACTTATATTTGACTCTTTAGAGTTAAAACTATTTTGTTTGTCTGCTCCATTATCTCCTTTCATGGAATATGTCTCATTTCACACTCAGCTGTTCCTAGCTACTGTTTCATGTCCTTCTATTGTCTAAAACTGAAGCTACCTACTTCCTCTTTTTTTCCTTTTTAATATGCTTCTACAGTATTAGCTATTACTGTTTTTCTTGGTTTATTTGGAGTTTGCTTGGATTCCATATCAGTTTCTGTAAATTAGCATGCTTTAAGCTTCTTTAATCAGCAATTTGAAGGTATGTTTGGAATTCTTAATGTTATTGCTTACTATGTATACTTTCTGTAAATGAAAGAGTTGTAGTTAATTTACCAAATTGTTCCTATATGTGCCTTAGCAGGGTCAAGGTTGCACCTTTTCATTCCCAAGTTCTCAATGAGGCTATTTTGGACATTGATATTGATATTTCTCTACAATGGGTATTCTTCAGAGGGGGTTAATTCGACTCTTTCGGCAAGGCCTAAAATTGTGAATGTTGGTTGTATGCTAAGTTTCAATACAGTCGTCGGAAAAATTACCAAAGTTGCTGTGGAAGCTGCTGTGGAAGATATTAATTCCAATCCATCTGTTCTTGGAGGAACTAAGTTGAATGTGATATCATTGGATAGTAATTCCAGTGGATTTCTTGGAATAGTTGAGGGTAAGCCCTTTTGCAACATCTATTATATTCTGTTGGTTTTTGTGTACTGGATTTTCATAGTTTCAGTAATTTTCTTATACTCTTTGAGTTTTATGTGAAACTGTTTCATTTTTATATAACAGCTATCCGCTTCATGGAAACGGATATTATGGCCATTATTGGCCCCCAATCTTCTGTAATAGCTCATGTGGTATCAAACATCGCGAATGAGCTTCAGGTTCCTCTATTATCTTTTGCAGCCACAGACCCCACTCTTTCTTCACTTCAGTACCCATTTTTTGTTAGAACTTCCCCAAGCGATATGTTTCAGATGGCTGCAATAGCTGAAATAATTGATCATTACGAATGGAGAGAAGTGATTGCTATATATATTGATGATGATTTTGGAAGAAATGGTATCGCTGCATTAGCAGATCAACTGGCCAAGAGACGATGTTCAATCTCTTACAAAGCTGCTATGAAACCTGAAGCGACATTGGATGATGCTAGGGATGTCTTGGTTCAGGTTGCTTTGAGAGAGTCTCGAATAATGGTTGTTCACACTTATCCTTCAAAGGGTCTGGAAATATTCTCTATGGCACGGTATTTAGGGATGATAGATAATGGATATGTTTGGATTGCTACGAATTGGCTCTCGACTATCCTTGACACTGATAGTTCCCTTCCTCCCGATAAAAAAGAGAATCTTGACGGGGCAATCACTTTGCGTATACACACTCCAGAATCAGAATTGAAAAAGAAGTTTATCTCGAGGTGGAGCAATTTGACAGGGAAGGCAGGAATTACTGGAAGAATGTCAACTTACGCGCTCTATGCCTATGATACTGTGTGGCTGCTTGCTCGTGCCATAAACGAATTCTTTAACCAAGGGGGAAACATTTCATTTTCTAAGGATCCAAGGCTAACTGAACAAAATAGTGGAAGTTTGAATCTTGATTCTATGAGCATCTTTGATGGAGGGAAGCTATTGCTTGACGACATATATAAGGTCAACATGACAGGTGTAACAGGACCATATGGTTTCACTTCTGATAGAAATCTATTCCGCCCTGCTTTTGAAGTCATTAATGTGGTTGGTACAGGTTTTAGGAAAGTTGGTTATTGGTGTAATTACTCTGGTTTATCAACTGTGCCTCCTGAAACACTCTACTCTAAGCCGCCAAATCATTCCTCTTCAAATCAACAACTACATAGTATAATATGGCCCGGACAAACAACAGAGAAACCTCGTGGATGGGTTTTTCCAAACAATGGGAGACAACTGAAAATTGCAGTCCCTAACCGAGCTAGCTTTCGTGAATTTGTTGGCAGGGTACCAGGCACTACTGACTCATTCAGAGGATACTGTATTGAAGTCTTCACTACAGCCATAAACTTATTGCCTTATGCTGTCCCTTACAAGCTTCTTGCCTTTGGGGATGGCCATAACAATCCAGAAGACACAGAGCTAGTGCGCCTAATCACAGCAGGAGTGAGTACAAGACTACCAATGTTCTACTCTAGTGTCAATTTAGCCATGTGTTTTCTAACTGTGTATACTTGGTCTTTCATTTCAGGTTTATGACGCTGCCATAGGCGACATAGCAATTACAACTAATCGGACAAAGATGGTTGATTTCACTCAACCGTACATTGAATCTGGGTTAGTTGTGGTGGCACCAGTTAAGCAGCATAATTCTAATGCTTGGGCTTTTCTCAGGCCATTTACTCCGAGGATGTGGTTTATCACTGGTGTTTCTTTCTTAGTTGTTGGCACTGTAATTTGGATTTTGGAACACAGATTGAATGATGATTTTCGTGGACCTCCGAGAAAGCAGGTTGTCACTGTTCTATGGTGAGTTGACAACTGCTTGTGCACGTGCATATTATATCAGGATCTTGATTGTGAGAAAAAAATATGCAGTTTAGCTTTTTTTCTGTTCCAATAGCAGTTAAGTAATAAATTAGCATACATCAACTTGACGAACAAGTCTGTCATATATTCTCTACTCTCTCTGAACTTTCTTCTATTATCTAGTCTTCTACTTGCCAGTTTCATTCTTTATGATCTGTCTTTCTACAATAATGTTTTGACCTTTTCCTATGTAAAACTCTTTTTGCAGGTTCAGCTTTTCAACTCTCTTTAATGCCCACAGTAAGTAACTCATGCTAGATGAATTAATTCTACACTTGCACTTGAATGAGCTTCCTTTGACAAAGATCACTTTTGCATGCAGGAGAAAACACTGTTAGCACCCTTGGCCGCATTGTCCTCCTTATATGGCTATTTGTGGTTTTGATAATTAACTCGAGCTACACTGCCAGCCTCACCTCAATTCTTACAGTGCAGAGGCTTTCTTCACCAATTACAGGAATTGAAAGTTTAGTAAATACAAAGGACCCCATTGGCTATCAATTAGGTTCATTTGCCCGTAACTATCTGATTGAAGAACTTGGCATTCATGAATCTAGACTTGTTCCTCTTAACCTGCCCGAAGATTATGCTAAAGCTTTAAAAGATGGTCCTAGTCATGGTGGTGTTGCAGCTATAGTAGATGAGCGCGCCTATATGGAGCTTTTCCTCTCAACACGTTGCCAGTTCAGTATTCTCGGTCAAGAGTTCACGAAAAATGGATGGGGGTTTGTAAGCAACATCACCTCTTTCTTATACATGTGAACCTGCTTTTTGTGAATTTATCTCACACCATGACCAATTGAGACCATACTAATAGCTTATCAATATCTATTAGCCTATTAGCAACATAAAGAGGATGAAATTATGAATCCTGGTACTAATTTCTTTTCTTTGTTTTCTCCTAGGCTTTCCCTAGGGATTCTCCTCTAGCAGTTGACATGTCGACTGCAATTCTGAAACTATCAGAGAATGGGGAACTTCAAAGGATCCATGATAAATGGCTTTCTGGAATTGCTTGTACTTCACAGAATACAAAGCTTGAAGTGGACAGGCTTCAACTGAAAAGCTTCTCAGGTTTATTCTTCATATGTGGGTTAGCATGTTTTCTGGCACTGCTCATTTATTTTGTGATGATAACATGCCAATATTGCCATTATTATCCCGAGTCTGAGTCCTCTGGGGGAAGCTCGCGATCAGGACGACTCCAGACATTCCTTTCTTTTGCTGACGAAAAGGAAGAGTCAGTGAGGTCTCGAAGGCAACTGGACGCGACTTCAGTTAGAAGTGTTGATCAAGATGCATCAGTAAATGGTTCAAGGATTGACCGTTCTGAGGTATACTCAAACAGGGTTGTAAGTTTTGGAGAATCTGTGTAGTTCCACGACAATATCTATCATTCTTCTCCCAAATGTAATTATTTACACGGCACTGCTATCATATTTTACAAAGTGTCCGTTGCCATTGGCAAAATAGCTGTGTGTATACATCTGTCCTTATCTAAAAAGGCTTTTAGCTCAATATTGATTATGACAAATGCAATGTTAAGCTCATATGATTTGGCCACCAGGCCAATATCTGCCAAATTCATGCAAGGGAAAGCAATTTTCGAGCACTAGTTCTGCCACCCCACCTATAGTGTTTTCTAGTTTGACATGTACTGCTACTGCTCGCTACTCGCCCTTGGGGGGAAGACAAGGGCACTTTTTTTCTCTTGTCGTGAATTCTCCATAAAAATAGAGGCACCTATCAACAAGATACTTCAGATGCTTCAAGATTGAGGTCTCATTAGCAATCCACGTCGCCGCACTGTCCAGCTCTCAGGTTATAGACCCCAAAAGATTTTATTTTTATGTAAGCATTTCCAAATAGCGGAGAAAAGAAAAAAGAAAGCATCTCCATCTATCACATCAACAAAACAACCAATTCTGTGCAATCGCTGAACAACGAAAAATAACTTTGAGCATTAAGAAAGAAAGAAAGAAGAGATATGTTGGTCGACATAAATATACACTTTAATAAGAATATATAGGTTGATCATATTTACATATATAGACTACATTACATGTTACATCATACATTCAAGAATTGAACAAGATTCAGGGGCTATTAGGAGGAGTCTAGAGTTCACTGCTTGTGAAGTACTTCTGGAAACAGTCTTCATTCCTACAGTAATCTGACATCACTTTATACACTTCAATTAGTAATTTGGGGAACCGACTCCTAAAGTAGCTATCAAATCCTTCTGGTACAGTTCCTAAAATTTCCTGAAATGAAGGTGAGAAACAATGGAATTTCAGCCAATAAAAAGGTATTAAATCAGAAGAAAATATTTGAAAATCTAAGGAATTTCGTATCGGTATGAACTCTAAAGTAATAAAGCTTTCTGAATATATATATGTAATGATTCAGTAACCAAATGAAGAAGACAAGAAATCAACCCAGAGGAGATTGGTAGATTTACCATTACTAATTCCTCATGGAACAATATCGCCTGACAGAATAATGCTACAATGAGATTAGTTTTTTTTCCCTCTTTTTCTCTCCATTTTTTTGTTTTTTTGGATTGGAGAACGACCTAAGAGATTTCCAAGGACAACTACTTTCTCTCCAACAATAAATAACCTCTCAACATTTATCAAACCCTGAAAAACCTGGAATCCAAATACAATCTGAAATCTACATTAATTAAATCCTCAAAGGAGGTTCTTGCCAAATTTTAAGTATACACCAATCCTTTGAATAAGGACAAGGAGTATTTATCAGAACTAACCTGAATTTCGGTGGGAAGCTCTCTATAATGATTTAGCTTGTTACGCATGACTCGCAGCAAATCACGAACACTGTCGAATTTATAACGCCTGTAACGACCAATATTGTTGATGAATGGAGGTTCCATCTTCTCATCCCATTTCCCACCCAAAGCAACTGGTGCTGTACCTTCCAATGCTTTCAGGAGATCAGAAGAAGTTTCCCTATCTTCGAGTTCCACCCTGTCGCTTGAGTCACGAAGAAATGACAATCGCATCTCAGAGGTCCAAAAGAAAGGATGAGCAAGCACGTCCGCGGCCTTCGGTCTTGGACACACAAAAATTAAGAAGAAAAAACAAGAGTTTAGCAAAGGCAATTGCACTTAGTATATCTACTAGAACAACAGGCGCTTTATCCATGAGATCACAATGGTCAGTTTTTCCATTACAATGTTAATTGTTTATTGATTGAAAACCGTATGCAGAAATCTTGATATATCCTCTTAAATTTGGTCTCTCTCACGATGTCTGTTTCAAGTTTAACACGACGTTGAGAATCCAAAAGCTATATTTTTCTCAATTTCATAAGAGGTCACTATACTATAATTAAACAAACATGCTTTTACTGATCAAAACTTTTGCATGTTCTTTGCTCCATCAGATACTCGTCTGGTAAAGTTTACCTATCATTGCAACAAATAGTTCTTTCGTCCAAACAGCAAGAAATAACACAATTAGGAGGTTTCTTAGAGATTTTGAAACAATCTAAGCTTTCATAGGAAATCTGAGCTCTCCAAGTGGTTAAGAAGATTTTCTGCGTCTCTGAACAGCTATGAAGGAAAAATTACACAGCCTACTTAAAATGTCAAGTAGTTCAGGACTTACCAAGCATTACTTTACTAAATTGAGCTGAAAGTTGTATTTAGCTAAAACTTGAAAAGTACACCTAGATTGTCATAATATGTAAGCCTTCTTATTTTTTATGAATAAGCATAAAATACTGGCTGAACTTTGAAAATGACCGTTCAGCAGCTGCAATTATAAAGGGAGATAAAGAAGGGTATAATCATCTCCATAAACATTATTAGAGTAAGAAGGTAATAATGAAATTCAAAGAGAAATTCCTGCCGTAACTGGCTACAAGAATGTCTATGGTCAATAAGTGACTCTGTCCAAATTATTTGCTACATGCGCTTAGTGTTTGACTTTTTAGTATATAAACTCAAAAGAAACATTTTCACTTATTACCTCAACTCAGCATTGGGGTCTAATAAATGAGAAAAGAGATCCACAGCTTCAGGGATATGTTCCACCAAGAAAAGATCAATTCTGTTCTTTGTAATGTTAATGTCACGCTCAAGAGGGCTTCCAAAGGGATGACTACCATCAGTCACGCAGAAAAACAGAACACACCCCAGACTGAATATATCAACAGCACGTGTTTGACGTCCATGAAGAAGCTGTTCAGGAGCTTGCCATCCCGAACTTCCATAACCTGCAAAATTCATTGCAAGTTGCAAAAATACAGGATAAAGTTGCGTACGATAGACCCCTGTGGTCCGACCCTTCCCCGGACCCCGCGCATAGCGGGAGCTTAATGCACCGGGCTGCCTTTTTTTCTTTTAAGAAGAGTGGAAATCGAAGTAACAAAAGTTAAAGACAAGATGCTCAGGCAAGCAGGAGCAGTGCTCGTAGAAAATTTAAAAGCTTAGAGGCTCCCAAAGAAGAGCCTAGTGTGAGAATGACCTCAACTGTCGGTCAAACAATCTTCTCCAGTAAGCAGCAAGGACGACAACAAAGTGTCATGGACGCATAGCAATACTCAGTATGTCATGCAAGTTAATTGATAACAGAGCATACTAAATGGTGGTGGGACTGAACATAAGTTTATCATGCACTACCAACTAATGTAAAACTACTTTACAACTACTTGCCTGTCGTGTGATGACCCAATGAAGACATATCTCCAATGAGGCGCTTGCTAATTCCCATATCAGAAAGCTTAGCACCTAAGAATCTTTCCTTAGTTATCAAAACATTTGGGGGCTTCAGGTCTCGATGAATGATCCCCAAATCATGAAGATGCACAAGACCAGATACCACATCCCTGTCCTCCAGAAAAAAATCAGAACACCAAAAGTGTGCCATACCCAGTCAAATTGCAGTTCAGAAAACTATATGGAATTAAAAGAGACAGGAAAATTGGTCCAATTTTATGTTTAAATCCGCTGCAAAGATTACAACTTCTACCGAAACAGAAATATAATTCTTCTAAGCGCTTATTAACCAAACAGCAGTTGAGGCCTTTGTAAGATGACAGTCTAGAAATGCAAGATGCAGAAAACTTTTATAGGTTTGATAAAGGACGGAGCAGTCATACAGGCCCCTTCTTTTCCCCACTGCAGAAAGGGGGTAAATCTTGTAGCAGATAACCTATTATACCGAAGTCAGAAAATAGTAAAACTGTATGAGAACAAAGATGAGAAAGCACAAATGGAAAAGCACCAAACCCTAAAAACCATGAAGAGCAAAGTGCTAAGGCTAATTATAAAGCCATTATCTCAAGAAATTATGAGTCAGAAGAATGAGAATTTTCTCGTCAAAGTGGCTTGCTCTATACCGCCTACGCTCTATCGCGCTGTGGGCGGGATAAGCAAGAGTTGAACAAAGTGAAGTTCACCTAGTTCTTCCCCTAAATAAAGGACTTCTAGAGACCTGATGCCAAATCTATCATAGGAGGCAAATGATCTTTTGGAGTTAACCAGGCAAGAAGACATGAAATGATGCCACATAAATTAATCACTATGAAAACATGTGATATGTAAAAAAGTTACTAAAAGAGCATCATAGAACAATATACCAAGAATGAATTTATGATGTATAAAGTCACCTCCCTCCCTTCCTCCCTCTCTCCTCTGTGCACGAGTGCTATGCAACACAGGCAAACACAGAAAAAGGAAAGAATAAAAAGAGCACCCTTCCTTGTGAAGTATCATCCTTTCTTCAAGTCACCATCTAATGGGTTGCAGAGTAACCCACCGTATACCACAAATTAGAGGCACAAAATCAAATTCATTATGAAATAATTCCACAAACCTCATCAATTTGAGCAACAAAGGTGAAGGAAAACCGTTTTCTTTCCTTAACTCAGTATCCAACATAATACCCTTCAAATAGTCCAAATGAATTCTACGCTTTGTAGATTCTGCATCCAAGTTCTGATTAAGACGTGCATTTACTGTAGTGTCGGCATAAATCTGAATAAGGTCACTCAAGCTGCAAATGCAGCGTTCCAATGCAAGATAAACAAAATCTTGGTCTTGTTCCACACCATACCACCGAACAATATTTGGATGTCGATCAGATGCAATAAGATTCTTTATTTCTTTGAAGGCAATATCATGATGTGCCCGGACAAGCCTTTTCACAGCAACTGCACGACCATCATAAATTCCTTCAAGGACAACTGTACCATTGCTCCCTTTAGCAATCTCTGTACTGGAGACAAATAACTTACCGATAGTGCGTCCACCTTTGCCATATATACTTGGTTGAATAAGGTTCAGCAACAGTTTATTATCAGCATCCACGTCTGGATACTGAAGTCCACCATCAGATGAGGGGCCTTTATCACTTTTCTCATCATTGCTCCCAGTCTTCCCAGACTTCCGAGACTTTTTCCTTTTTGAAGGTACATTTGGTGAATGTGAGTTGCCGGGGTGTCTAACCAACTTAACTTCAGCCACTGAATCACGAGTGCGTGTTAAAGCTCCCACAAGAGTGGCTAAAATATTGCGAACTGGTGTGCTCAATCTTTCAGAAGACTGGATTATTCCTTCTTTGAATTGGGTTTTAACATCTTCTGAATTTTTCTTTTTGATGATTAAAAGTATGAACACCACCAATATGCCAAACATAGTTCGTTTTATAACATATTCCAAATGGGAGGTGTCTGCATTAGCTGCATTATCAACATTTGGCTCTGATGAGGGGAGCTCCGGACGATGAGCACCTGGGAGCATCTTCTCCTGCTGACTTCGACGTCTGTGGATAAGGGCCCTTGACTGACATGGCAATGGCATATCGAAATGTACGTCAGGTTCAGATCTGTCAGGATCCAGAATATCCCCACTAAATGGATCCACGATGTCTTTGCAAAGAGAAGCAGCCCCTATTTCAGCAACCGTCATGTTCCACAACACTTGGTCTGAGTTTGGAATAAAAGATGTCAATGCATAGTCTGTTCTGGTGATGTAAAGCATGTATGTGGGCAGACTCTCTTCATCAATGGTGCCATTATGATGAAAAGTAATGTCATTGTTGTTAGTTGCTGGAGAGTCAGGCATCCTATATGTATAAATCAGGCGGCCAGTCTTAGCATCAACCAGAAATGCAGTAGTTCTTTTAGATCCCAGAACAATCCCGCCATCCTCAGCTATTTGTGGAGTTGAACTAATATACTCGTCAATATTCTTCATAAGTTTCTGTCCAAAAATATGGAGCAATAAATTATACAGTATAGGCGAATGAATAGGAAGTATAGGAAGGATTCAAGATGTTAGTCTCTTACTTCCAAACATGCTTGTCAATATAAAAGTGAATCTTAGTCAGCAAGCTGAATAAATTTCTCATTTCTCTAATAATAAGTACCTCCAACGTACCTTATCTCCCACTGCCCCTCCCGTCACACACCCTCAAACCCTCCCCTCACCAAGTGCAATTTTCTTTTTGCTCTCAACTCAACTCCTAAGTTGTCGCCGTACTCTATTGCACCTTCACATCGTCCCATCACTCGCAAACATCATGACTAAATTACCGTCTTTCTCTCCTCAAAATGAATATCAACTGTTCGACGTTCTAGAAATTTTTGTAGATCATTTATTATAGCAAGGATAGATTTGGAAAAGAAGTTAATGCCTTCTTGGTTTCCTAAAGCAACACTTATTTCGGACCAAATTTTGTTTGGCTAAAACGACATTGAAAATGGACCAGAGGTAGTAAGTACTACATTAATTGATGCATCATGTCTCATTATCATTCAATGTTAAGTGGATATCATCTCTTGTTATATAGCACCAAAATTGCAAGAGTAATCTATGTAGAATAATGAAAAGACTCGTTGAATATGAAATTTAGAGACAATACCAATTTGCCAAGCCTGTTGTGTGCATACAATTCCCAATCATCCCCACGGCAGTCAATGAAATAACCACTTCCTATATCAGATGATGCCTCCCTGTTGTCATTATAGTTTATAGGAGCCTGATAAGAAGAGTAGATTGATGGGCCAGATCCAAATGACCAGAGTGTTTTCTCAGTTTTAACCTCCCGTAAATGAACAGTGCCATCCAGTTCAGCAACCAGTGCCGTCTCAGGTTTCCTGGTTCAGGAAAGTGTAGCAAAGCAGAAAATCAAAAAAAAAAATAATGAATCAGAAAGCACACTACAGATACATAAAATTACCAGCATGAAACAAAGTGAACATAGAGAGGGAAAAAGGAACAAAAATAAAAATTTATTATTTCCAAAGGGAATCTCGTTTACAGCTCATGGATCCAGTTTGCCGAAATTAAGTTGATTTACCTTCAAAGACATCAACTAGAATGTTTCTGGGTTAAAGAAGTAAGCAGAAATGTCACTGTTCTTTTCTCCTAGATCCTGTTCGTTTTTCGAGAAGTCAAATATGCATCAAGACATATGATCCATAATAACTTATTCTCAATAGATACTATCCCATCACTCATAAAAAGCACCATTTTCCACATATTAGATTGTAAGTTACAGGGAAAGACATAAACTAATAACCAAATAGTAGGATTCTGCTTTTTATAGAAACTGATCTCCTCCAAGAGTATGTTGTAATTTCAAGACCAGACATCCTGAAATTGTTACAGTTGTAGTTGGCATGGTTCTCGAACATAGAGCAATGCAAACCAAAGAAAGTCTGGATGAACAAGCGTCCATTTTCCTGATGGCAAAAGAAAAAGAGCATAAAACTCTTTACTCTTCTAGTTCGGATGTATAAGGAAACTAGAATAACATATCTGTTTGAATAAAACACGAACTAAGGACAAATCTTGACTGAAATATGGGTTAGCTAGCGTGATGCCAAAATAGGCAAAACAAGTTCTATACAGTCAAGAGTGTGATTGGTATGGAGTTGGAAAACATTTTCCAAATTTCCTATGTTTGGTTGGTCAAAACGTTCTGGAAAACAAGTTCCTTAAAAATCAGGGAAGCCACCTGATGGGAGCAAGGAAAACAAGTTCCATAAGTGGGATTTCATGCTAATTGTGTCCTTCCCACCCCCAACACCCCATCCCCTACCAATCGCACCACCCCCTAACAACTACCCCACTCCCTGCGCCCCTCCGCCAACCACCTCCCCTAAACCCCCTGCCAACAACTCCCCCCACTCTTACCCCTACCCTTCGCCACCCTCATAGTGTAGTATATAGAAATGCTTTTGGGACAATATTTTCTGCTTACTTACCAAACACCAGAAATAAGTAAGAAAATCACTTATTTTCCAGAAAAATATTTCCTTAGTACCAAACACGCCCTAAGTAGAATTGGAGCATATTTAACATGATCCAATTCTTTTACTCTCAAGAAGCATAAGAAAACATGTAAGAAAGCAATTGAAGGGATAATTTAAACCAAAATACCAAAATATGCATTAGTAGAAAATGAAATAAAAACATAAAAAGATCCTCCAGAAATAATAATAAAGCTGGAATCTTGTGTCATTTCAAAATTTTAATAAAATAAAATGATGGAGTAGCTAAGAGTTTTCTACAGAAGCTCCATAAATCCCTATATCTTTGCACAATTCACTAAAAAATTTACATATCATACCAGCAATAAATCCAAATGAGTAGAATATGAAAATTCTCAAAATAGCAAGAACAGAAACTAACCTCAACTCTGACAACAGATTCCTCCTTGCCGGAGCTAGCGTAACCCCATCGGAAATTCCCTCAATTGAACTACTTGGCAAGCTCAATAACTCACTCGACAAGCCCGTAAAGCCAAAAAATAACAGTAAAATACAGACCAGGATGACCCAGTGCCGTTTCATCGACGATAATCAACCTGAAACCAGAAACTGATCGCCGATTTCTTCTACAAGGTGATTTTTTTTTCTTTTGTGGGGTATGGGGTATTAAATGAGGGAGGTACCGTATGATACAGTAAATGGGTTACATGGGAAGATTGAGATTGAGGAAATCTAGGGGAGGGAAGAGTAATAATGATGAGATTCGAAATTTGGACGAAGGGGCGTAGTTGTAGAGGATCTTTGGTCTGATTGAGGTAAACAATCGTTGTTTCTTCTAGGATTGGGTTCCTGGAATTTCGTCTGTCCACGGTTGGCTTTGTCCCTTCTCAACTGTTCTGTTTTTAGTCAACTTTTAAAATTAAACAAAACAAGTCCCAAACGTTTTTGAAATTTAATACTATACCAGTAATGGTTCTTTCCCTTTTAGCACTTTCTTTGTCTGGTTGAGCTTAATTTATTAAATATCGAATTATCCTACCGAAAATAAAAATTTGATATTTCATATTTTAGTATTCGGTATAGCATTTGATTTAAGTTTTAAAAAATATTAATATTCGGTATGGTATTTAACATTTTAAAATAAAATACCAAAATACTGATATCATATCAAAATATATATTAATATTATTAATTACAACATAAATATAAAAATCTAAAATTTTAACATTTCTAATCATCAAATTTATTCTTTTATGTACATTTTTCTCTCTCTTGATTGATATTTATTAGTTTTGGACAAAATTTTTGTCAACAAATAATTTTAGTTTTGTACTTTTGAGTACTTTAATTTAGGATATTGTAGTCTATGACTCTATGCACTAGTTAGTATGCAAACCGAGTAAACCGAAGTTACCAAACCGAATAAACCGAAACAGAAAGGGAAATAACCGAACCATACCGAATTTAATTAGGTACGGTATTGGTATTATATTTTAATAAATCGAATACCGAAAATACCAAATCGAAATATCTAAATATCATATCGTACCAACCGACAAATACCGACCTTTGATTTTATTTTTATTGTCCATCTATATTCAAGTAATCAACGTAACGACAGTATTTAGTTTAGATAAAATGGTATAGTTTACCATCAAATAGTTACTTTACCATGGTTTTCAAATTCAGCATATTCTTCAATGAACCTTATCTACTAGTGATACAAAGTTGTTTGTTTCAGATAAACATTAACTACCTAAAGATTATATCAATAGAAGTTAGGAATTCAATTACAACGTAAGCTGCCTAATAATTTTATATCGATAAAATATAAAACTCTTAGAAGTCATTTATTTAGTGATATGGTAAGATATAAGTTATTCTAAAAATGAAAATATCAACCAAACACGTCAAAAATATAACCAGATTCATGTGACGAAATTCAACATTTATTCTTACATTATTAATAATATTCAATCTTGTGATGTGTAATGTACCTTAAATTGGCCTTTGTAAGAATAACTTATTCTCCTAACCAATACATTAAATTTTAGAAAAGTAAAAGGAAAATTTTGAAAAGGAAAAAATGTTAACAAGTAGGTGCATGTTGTGTATGGAGTACCACAATTATATGAAAGATGTTAAGACTATTCTCAGATCAGCTTTGTTTTTAAAAATATATATATTATAATAAAAATAAGCAAACTAAAAACTATTTAAAAGACATGTCTTGTTCCCTTAAAAAAATTATAGAAACGTATTCGGAATATATCAAAAAAAATATATCTTTAAAAAAAAAGTTTCTTCAAATGCCTTTTTGTGATCTTCTTAATGAAAAATGTAAGAGAAAATATCTTTTGTCGTTTTTCATAAAATACGATAAAATTAAATGGAATACAATAACAATATATCCAGTACAATCCTATATATTGGGGTTTTGATAAGGTAAATAGACCTTATCCATATCTTGTGGAGATAAAGATATTGATTTCAATAGACCCTCGATTCAGGATGAAATTAAATGGAATAATCAAAAAACAAGATAGTATGAGCTTAACGGCTCTCTCTAACGTCTCCT
>ML425417.1:0-79261 GCA_005239525.1 Nicotiana knightiana
AAGGGAAGAAAACCTACTCCGGATGGATCAGAACATTCGTGTAACTTCTACTAAGATGGAAAATATATTTTCATGTGGTTTTTTTGATGTGATGGAACACCTTCTAATCCACCTTGTACACAAGGCACGACTTGGAGGGCCTGTTCAATGCAGATATATGTATCCCTTTGAGAGGTAATATTATAAGTTTGATGTAATTTTCTATTTTATTTGAATGTTCTTGGCTAACCAAGAAATTATGTAGGACAATTGGCAAATGCAAACAATTTGTTAAGCAGAGGAATAAGATTGAAGGATCTATATGCGAAACTTATCTTGCAAAGGAAACTGCTCATTTTTGCTCTTATTATTTTGAGAGTAATGTGCCGTGTGCTAGGAATAGGCCCAATAGGCACACAGTCCAATGTGTGAATGATCCATTATATCCGCCTATGTCCATATTCAATCAACCGTGCCGATGTTCTAAGGATGTTAGAAAGAGAAGTTCCAGTGATATGGAGTACAAGTCAACTACACTTCATGTGTTGCTAAATTGTCCCGAAGTTGTACCATTTCTCAAGTAAGTATTGATTTAGTAGTTATCAAAATATAAAATTTACTGTGATTACATCTCAATGCAACTACTAAAAATATTTAATGTGTCATAGTCACTTCGTGATTCAATTTGGCCATGATGCTGTATATACGAGATTTGATACGTAGTTTAAACAATTTGTAAGTTTATCCTTATAATATTCTAACACTATGTAGGTAAAAATGTTTGGAAGTTATGCTAACTTATGAATTTTTATTAACAATATGTAGGTAAATGATCCAAATAATGGTGTAAATCAATTTTTGAAAGATATATCTTGGGGACCTGGGCATCAGGTCACAACAATGTCTAAGTACGTTGTGAATGGTTATAAGTTTCATATAGAGGATTGCTCTAAAAATAAAAATAGCAACAACAGTGGGTGTGGCTTCAAGGTGTTGATGGAAACCAAGTTGGAGATATTGATTATTATGGTGTGCTCAAAGAAATAATAGAACTAGAATATACATGTTGGCCATATAAGAAATTGACACTCTTTAGATGCAAGTGGTTTGAACCAAATCCAACAAGAGGTACAAGAGTATAAAACTAATACAACATAATTGAGGTTAATCATACGAGGGAGTATGATCACTATGATCCTTTCATAATTGCACATAATGTTAGGTAAGTGTATTATGCTCCTTATCCATTGCGGCATAATAAGTCCGACTGGTGGGTTGTATTAAAAACTAAGCCTGTAGGTAGAGTGGAAGTCGAGAATGTGCTAGATGTTGCATATCAAAACGATATATCCATTGTTCACCAAATAGTGGACGAACTTTTAGAAAATGGTTTGGAACATCTTGAACACATATTGGAAGAAGTTGATATAAATGAAGTAATAATTACAGAAAATGAGGAAGAAGAATCAACTGAGGAAGCTCAAACTAGTGAGGAAGAAGAATTCTCGGACGAGGAACAATACGTCGATGCGCTTTAAAAAGTTGGTTTCTTTAATAACTCTCATTTTATAGCTAGTTTCTTATATATTTCAATCTAAATATGTATTATATTATGCAGATGACAGGCAAGGGTCGAGGTAACAATGACCCTACTGGTTCTCCGAGTTGAGAAAAGGCTAGGAAGGGAAAGAGGAGGGTAGAAGATAATACTCCATATTTTCCACCCTCTTCAGAGGTGCCTATGAATGTGCCTATGTCTTATCCTCCACTCTAGGGCTATTCTGAGTTGCCACAGCATCACGAGCCCTATACCTTCGTGCAGACACCAGGTCTTTCATCACAGGGCCATAGGACTATACGTCCGACATACAGTCCAGTTGCCTCAAGACCACGTGGATCACAACAATTTGCATTGCATGGATCTCATCGATCCATGTCACATCCACATGGATCACATATATCCATGTAATATCCACTCGGGTCACAACATCAGATCACAGCCACTTGCAGTCCAACCAGCTATGTCGCAGTCATAGGGATCACAACTATCTTCATCAGCGACTCCATCTATTTCAGACCTTCACCTGCGAGATAGTAGCTCTGACCCCCTACACCTTCCACACATGCCTATGATATACATGCTTCAGAGGGTGATGCTGATGATGACAAGGAAGTGCATTATGATCAGTATGGCAGGATCATCATAGTCCCTGAGGCTGATGGGTAAGAGTTATTTGTTATTTTTATGTTTATTGTTTTGTACAGTTTGTACAATAGGATATTAATGTGTTTTTTGTTAAATTTGAGGTTCATCCCGAGTAATATTACTACGAGGATAATCACCAAAGCTGCCAGAAAGCTTTATAATGGCCCTTATGCGACTTGGAGTGAATTTCTATTCTCGCTGAAGGAGCAAATTTCAATCAATTTAAGGTGTAAATGTTATTTTAAGCAGTATAATTATTTATATTTATGATATTTCCATATAATATTTAACTTTAGAAATAAGAGAAAGTGTGTATGGGAACACCGCTATAGCGCGAAAGTGGCTGCAAATTTTAATCACAAAGCTCGCAAGCGGTTCGCATAGTTTCTCCAAAGCTATACAGTTGATCCATAAGCCTGACTGGTTGCTTCAAAATTTATGGGAGGATTTGCAAAGGTAATGGCTTACTGCAAAGTTCTTAGAGAAGAGCGAAAAAGGAAAGAAATCCCGCGCATCTGAGATGGGAGGCTCCTTGCACACTTGAGGTGCGATCAGCCTAGGGACAATAAAAAGAATATTGGTACGTAATTACTTAATTTGTTTTAATTTTCAAAGTATATCTATTCTGTTTATTAACTAAAATTCATGAGTTTTCAGGAAAAGAAGTTGGGGCGTCCAATGAATCAAGATGAGCTATTCAAGGAGACTCATATTGTAAAGAAGAAGAAAGAGACGGATCCAGAAAGGTGGGTCGAGGGCCGAGCCTCGACTGTACATATAAGTTTTCACTTTTCATTAAGTATTTTGAATTACGTTTATATAAATTTTGAAATACTAACTCAATGTAATTTTTCTTATAGGATCGCTTCACAGCTGACTTGGAGGAATTCATACGCAGTCAGCCACCTAATGAGTCGGACGAGGATGCTGAAAGAATATGGATGGAGGTTGCTGGCGGTCCAAAATGGGGGAAGGTAGACAGGCTTCCTACTAAGAAATTCCATCGCTATAAGTGTGGAATGAAATGAATAGGGACTTCCTCGCAAGGCGAGCAACTTCATGGGGAGAGCCTCTCCGCTATGCGGGAGACTGTGACAAAGCTCACATCCGAGCTAGACGCGGCCAAGGAAAGAGAAAAGCTTAGAGACGCTCAGTACCTTGACATGAAAGCTCAGTACCATGGCATGCAAGCTCAGCTCAAAACTCTCCTAGCTTCTAGAGCTTTTCCAATTCCCCGGTCTCATGAGTCATCTCTAGAGGCTCGACTTGAACGTGAGCGTTCCTTCCGTCCACCCCGTGCTCGTTCCTCCTTTCCTCCCTGTGGTCGTTCTTCCTGTCCTCGATAAGTAGACCCTTCTATATACCATCTTGTAGATAAAAGTTAATCAGACGGTGATGATAATGACAGTGATGATAACGGTGTTTTACAAAACACTCCTTGACTTTTATGTACTTTGAACTGGACAAATAGAACCGATTTTTAGCTAGTTGTAATAAGCGTTAACTTAGTATTGTTAGTTTAATTTGTTAGTTCTATTGAACTTTAATTTGTTGGTTTTAATGTGTTTTTTGAATTGTGTTGTTTTTGTTATTGTGTTATTGTTGTTGTTGTTGTTGTTGTTGTGTTGTTGTTGTGGAGATTTTGGTATTGAAATTGTATTGTATGTATTGAATATTGTTATTTAGGGATTTTGGTATGCTGGCAGGTGGTGTAGCTGCCAAAACAGGCATTTTATGCCAAAATTATTACCCAGAAAAATGACCAAAGTTGGTCGCTTACCTATAACAAAACATTCTGGACATTAGCGACCAAGGTTGGTCGCTTTTATCTTAAAACAATTAAAAAATTAAATATTGGCGACCAACTTTGGTCACAAATGAACCCAGATTTTGACATAAGCGACCAAAGATGGTTGCTAATTTATTAAAAAATAATATCCTGGAAGTTAGCGACCAACCTTGGTCGCTAATGTAAAAAAAAAATTAAATACTTGAAAATAAGCGACCAAAGTTGGTTGCTTATGAACCCAGATTGTTAAATATATATATTTTAATTTAGAGACCAATGTTGGTCGCTAATATTTAAATTTTAATAATTAAAAAAATATGATAATTTGTATATACAGACCAACTTTGGTCGGTAAATTTATATTATTAAAATATTGTATCGACCAAAGTTGGTCGCTATTTTGTTTACACTAAAAATTTGGTACTTTTACCTTAGTGTAACGACCTGGCCGGTCATTCCGTGAGATTTACCCCGTTTCCCCCATTTCTGCATTTGTCATATATTGCCAGCCTGTTTTTGTTGTGTTGGTTCAGTTGGTTTGGGTCCGGAGTGGTCATGGTGAGAATTGAGGCATTTAGTCTCTTAAAGTAGCCTAATAGTTGAAAAAGTTAACTGAGATTGACTTATTGGTGAACGACCTCGGAATTTAGATTTTATGGCTCGAATAGCTTCGTTAGGTGTTTTGGGACTTAGGAGTGTGTTCGGAATGAAGTTGTGATGTCCAGTGTAGAATTAGGCTTGAATTGGCGAAAGTTAGTTTTTGGCGATTTCCGGTCGGCAGTGGAAAATAGGCTATCAGGGTTGGAATGGGATTCTGGAAGTTGGAGCAGGTCCGTAATGTCATTTTGAGTATGTGTGCAAAATTTCAGGTCAATCGGAGGTGTTTCGGTCGGTTTCGGCGTAGTTGGCAAAATTTGGAAGTTTCAAAGGTCATAGGCTTGAATTTGATGTAATTTTGGTGTTTTCATGTTGTTTTTGGTGTTTCAAAGGCTCGACTAAGTAGGAATATGCTATAGGGTGTGTTGGTATGTTTTGTTGGGCCCCGAGGGGCTCGGGATTGATTTCGGATGGTTGGCGGAGTTTTGAACTTGGAAAATTGCAGCAGATGGTTGCTGGTGTAAGTTTCTGGTGTTGGCTGCACCTGCAGAAAGGTAGCCGCAGGTGCGAGAATTGGTCCGTTAGTGGGGATTGCGCAGGTGCGTACCTGGGACCGCATGTGCGATTCCGCAGGTGCGATTAAGTGTCCGCAGGTGCGGAATTGCTGGGCAGAACAATATAAACAAGGCCTCCGTGAAATTTTATTCATTTCACTATTGTTGCATGCGGTTGGAGCTCTTTTGAAGAAAATTGAAGAGAAAATTTGTGGTTCTTCAGTGGAGGTAAGTTCCCCGGTTGTTAAAGTCGTTTCTATGCTATTTTGTTCGGATTAGGCTTGTAAATTGACGGATTAAAGTAGGAAAAGGTTGGGAAAAATGGGTGGAGGATTGGAAAATTCTTTTGGCAATTTGGGTAGGCAATTGTGGTCCGATTGTGATGTTTTTGGTATGTGTAGAATCGTGGGAGAACGAGATTTCTATTGATGTAAAATTTATCGAATTTCGAGATGTGGGCCTGGGGCGCGGGGCTCGGGTTTGGCCGAATTTTGAGATTCTTGTATAATTTGATAGTTTTCGATTGGGTTGTGGTCCTTTAGTATATATTAATAATGTTAAACTGGTTTTGGCTAGATTCGGAGAAATCGGGAGCCAATTTGAGGGGCAAGATGATAGCGGACTAGAGTAGTGGCCCGGTAGAGGTAAGTAATAGCTATAAGTCTTGTCCTGAGGGTATCAAAACCCGGACTACGTATTTCTCACTGATTTTAGAATAGCGCACATGTCGGATGACGAGTATGTGGCGCACATTGATTTTTGGATTGGACTAGGTGCACTATGCGGCAACTAATGAGTTGCATATTTTACTCAAAACCTTATGTTTAATTATGTTCTAAATATTGTTGAAATATTTGGGCTATAAGCCGTGTTTGGGGCCTTGTGCCGATCTGTTTAGACCCCTTGGGGGCTTTTTACTGTTGTTTTCCTTACTATTTATTGATGATTTCACTCAGTCACATTGTGCTTACTGTTTTTCGAAACTCAACCTGATTTACACTACTTGAGATTTAAAAATGTTGTTTTGGGTCGAGTACCCTGCTTTACTGATTCACCCGAGGGGCTTTTTGATAGGTTCTGCTGAGTGAGGCTGAGGGCCTGATTGTGAGGATATGATACGCCACGAGGTGGCTTGATATTAGCGCTTGGGCTGAAGGAGCCCCTCCGGAGTCTGCACACACCCCTAGTGAGCGCACCAAGTGCCGAGTGCCGAGTGACGAGTGATTGGGAGGCATGAGTGATTGTGAGGTGCTGAGTGACTGATTACGAGTGATGGTGAAGTATGCTCGAGGGGCTGATATGAGTGACTGTGAGGCATGCCCGAGGGGCTGATTATGATACATGTTTTGCCCGAGGGGCTACTTATGATTTTACTACTTTCACTCTGAACTTATGAAATATGTTTTGCCCGACGGGCTATTTATGATTTTACTACTTTCACTCTGAACTTATGAAATATGTTTTTCCCGAGGGGCCTCTATTTGATTCATTTCATTTTCATACTAAATCTTTCTGTTTGAAGTTGTTAAAAATATACATTCTTCAAAGGACTTTTCTGAAGTTGGTTTTAAGGCATGACGATTTCATATATCTATGTTTATACTGTTGCAAAGTAAGGCTGTGCATATTGTGAATTGATGACATTGATTTAATGTGTTTCTTTACCGCTTAGACTTGATTTATTTTTGTTACTACTGAGTTGGCATACTCACATTCTCCCTGCACCCATGTGTGCAGATTCATGTGCAGATACCGAGAATTAGCTATCTATTTCATGCGGAGCCGGAGTACGGGATTTAGAGGTAGCTGTTCAGCGTCCGCAGCATCTCTGTTTTCCCTTCTTGTTGTATCTAGCCATTTATTCAGAGGTTTTGTATTATAAAAGTACACCTTTGGCTTATTTTTCTTAGATGCTAATGACATGTTGGCTTCGGGTTTTGGGGTTTGTTGCACTGTTTATTGGCCTAATGTATTAAGTAAACTCTGTATATGTTATGAAATGCTTGAAATTGATTGGGATTTTGAAAGAAACTGTAAACATGGGATTATTGGCTAGCCTAGTTCCACGATAGGTGCCATCACGACCGGTTTAGGATTTGGGGTCGTGACAATTTGGTATCAGAGCCTAGGTTACATAGGACTCAACGGTCATGAGCAGGTTTAGTAGAGTCTTACGGATCGGTACAGAGACGTTTGTACTTATCCTCGAGAGGCTGCCGAACTTTTAGGAAACATTTCTATCTTTCTTGAACTCTTTCGTGCTAATCTATTGATTCTTGAAATCTGAACTTACGTTGTTTCATTCTCTCACAGATGGTGGGGGCACGCCATACCGATCAGAGTGACCAGACGCCAGCTAGACCATCGAGAGGTCGAGGCTGCGGTCGAGGCCTTGGTAGAGGTAGGGGCTATCCCGCGCAGCAGACGGGACAGTACCACAGGATCCCCCTATCTTTTAGGATCAGGTTCCCGCCGATGGTGTTCCAGTGGAGCAGGCTCAGGCATCGGCAGTGCCTATGGTTATTCCGGGTCTTCAGGTGACCCTGTCTCAGATATTTATAGTGTGCACCAGTTTGGCTCAGGAAATCGCCATGTCTTCAACTGCCACCACAGCTCAGGCCGGGGGAGGCAATCAGACTCCAGCTTCCCGGGCACCTGAGCAGGCTGCACGGGGTATTCAGGCACTGGGAGCATCCCCAGCTCAGCAAGTTTCTCCGGTCCAGGATTATATGGTCCCTGCTATTCCTGAGGACGAGCAGCGCAAGTTGGAGAGGTTCAACAGACTTCAACCTCCGACTTTCAGCGGTATAGAGGGCGAGGATGCCCAGGGGTTTCTAGATAAGTGCCAAAGGATAGTACGTACTGCGGGTATTTTGGACACTAGTAGGGTCTCATTTGTTACATTTTAGTTTGCGGGTGCTGCCTTTACTTGGTGGGAGTCATTTGAGAGGCGTAGGCCAGTTGGTTCAGCACCTCTCACCTGGCAGCAGTTCTCAACGATATTTTTGGAGAAGTATGTTCCTCAGTCCCACAGAGAGGAGTAGCGCAGGCAATTTGAGCAGCTGCGTCAGGGAGAGTTATCAGTTACTCAGTACGAGATGAGGTTTTCCGAGTTTGCTAGGCATGCTTATGAGATTGTCCCTACTGATAGGGAGAGGATCAGGAGGTTTGTAGATGGTCTTTCTTATCAGCTCCGGCTATTTATGACTCGGGAGAGAGTATCAGATGCTTCATTCGAGCAGGTTATAGACATAGCTCGAGATATTGAGTCTGTTCGCCGCCAGGAGGGGGAGGAGAGGGAGGCCAAGAGGCCTCGTGGTTCGGGCAGTTCTAGTGTTTCTCCCTTTAGGGGGCAGTTTCAGTAGGGTAAGGGCCGTTCATTCAGGCCGCCCAACATATAGTGGTGCATCTTCGGGGCATGGTCCCCGTGGTTCTCAGTCAGGCTGTACTTCATTTGGTGCCCTCCCAGCTCAGTGTGCAGCTTGAGCACCCCTAGTTCAGAGTTCTCCTAGGCATGAGTCTTCTAGTGGCCGTTCTAGTGTTAGGGGTTTCTATCAGTCCCCACCTCCAGCTCCAGGGAGTTGTTTTGAGTGTGGAGAGTTCGGGCACGTGTGGAGGCAGTGTCCCCGCTGTTCCGGTGGATCTTCTCAGTAGAGGGGCAAACCCTTGACTTTAGCTCCAGTTACTTCACCACCCGCCCAGGCAGCCAGGGGTGGTAGCAGTCAGCCAGAGGCCGCCCTAGAGGGGGAGGTCGAGCAGGGGGAGGTCAGGCTCGCATGTATGAATTTCAGGCCAGGCTAGATGCTATGGACTTAGATGCCGTGATTGCAGGTATTGTCTCAGTCTTTTGTTGAGATGCCTTGGCTTTATTTGAACCTGGTTCTACATATTCCTATGTTTCTTGATATTTTGCCCGTTTTCTGGATGTGCCCCGTGAGTCTCTAGTCACCTCTGTTCATGTGTCGACTACGGTGGGCGATACTGTTGTTGTGGACCGTGTGTATCAGTCGTGCATGATATCTATTGGGGGTCTGGAGACCCGAGTGGACCTACTGTTACTCAGCATGGTCGATTTTGATGTGATATTGGGCATGGATTGGTTATCACCGTGCCATGCTGTTCTTGATTGTCGCACTAAGAGCTTGACCTTAGCTATGCCAGGGTGTCCGAGGGTTGAGTGGAGAGGTTCTTCTGAGTATATGCCTAGCAGGGTGATGTCCTACGTGAAAGCTCGGCGCATGGGTGAGAAAGGGTGTTTATCTTATTTGGCCTTTGTGAGGGATGTCAGTGGTGAGACTCCCGCTATTGATTCAGTTCCTGTGGTCCGTGAATTTCCGGATGTGTTTCTTGAAGACCTGCCAGGCATGCCACCCGACAGGGATATTGATTTTAGTATTGACTTGGTGTCAGGAAGCCAGCCTATTTCTATTCCACCTTATCATATGGCACCAACGGAGCTAAAGGAATTGAAGGAGTAACTTTCGGAACTCATGGATAAGGGGTTCATTCGGCCTAATGTGTCACCTTGGGGTGCACCGGTGTTGTTCGTGAAGAAGAAGGATGGCTCCATGCGTATGTGTATTGATTATCAGCGGCTGAATAGAGTTACGGTAAAGAACCGGTATCCCTTGCCCCGCATTGATGATTTGTTTGACCAGCTTCAGGGAGTCAGAGTGTTTTCCAAGATTGACTTGAGATCTGGGTATCATCAGTTGAAGATTCGGGATTCTGACATTCCGAAGACTGCTTTCAGGACCAGATATGGTCATTATTCTTGGTTATGTCATTTGGGCTGACCAATGCCCCAGCTGTGTTCATGCAATTGATGAACATCGTGTTTCAGGCTTACCTTGATTCTTTTGTCATTGTGTTCATTGATGACATCCTAGTTTATTCTCGTAGCCAGGAAGAGCATGCTCAACATTTGAGAGTTGTGTTACAGAGGTTGAGGGAGGAGAATCTTTATGCAAAATTCTCCAAGTGTGAGTTTTGGCTTGGTTTGGTAGCTTTCTTAGGGCACGTGGTGTCTAGTGAGGGTATTCAGGTTGATCCGAAGAAGATAGAGGCGGTGCAGAGTTGGCCCAGACCGTCCTCAGCTATAGATATTAGGAGTTTCCTTGGTTTGGCGGGATATTACCATCACTTTATGGAGGGATTCTCTTCTATTGCTTCACCTTTGACCAGATTGACCAAGAAAGGTGCTCCATTCAGATGGTCTGATGAGTGTGAGGAGAGCTTTCAGAAGCTCAAGTCAACATTAACCACAGCTCTGTTACTAGTTTTGCCTACTGGATCGGGTTCGTACACAGTCTATTTTGATGCTTCTAGAGTTGGTTTGGGAGCGGTATTGATGCAGGACGGTAGGGTGATTGTCTACGTGTCTAGACAGTTGAAGGTGCACGAGAAGTATTATCCAGTGCACGATCTTGAGTTAGCTGCCATTGTTCATGCCTTGAAGATTTGGCAGCATTATTTTGATGGAGTGCAGTGTGATATTTTCACTGGTCATCGCAGTTTGCAGTATCTGCTAAGGCAGAAGGACTTGAATTTGCGTCAGAGGGGATGGTTAGAGCTTCTCAAGGATTATGACCTCACTATCTTATATCATCCGGGGAAGGCCAATGTAGTGGCTGATGCCCTGAGTCGCAGAGCAGCAAGTTTGGGGAGTCTAGCCTACTTCCAGTAGCAGAGCAACCATTAGCCCTTGATGTTCAGTCCTTAGCAAGTCGGTTGGTGAGATTGGATCTATTAGAGCCCCCGCGGGTGTTGGTTTGTGTAGCCTCATGGTCTTCTTTTTACGATCAGATTAGAGCACGCCAGTATGATGATCCACATTTGCTTGTTCTTCAGGACAGGGTCCGTCGCGGTGATGCCAGGGATGTGGTTGTTGGTGATGACGGGGTCATGAATATGCAGGGCCAGATTTGCGTGCCCAATGTAGATGGGCTTCGAGTTTTGATTCTAGTAGAGGCCCATAGTTCGCGGTATTCCATCCATTCGGGTGCCGCAAATATGTATCAGGATTTGAGGCAACATTATTGGTGGATGAGGATGAAGAAATATATTGTGGAGTTTGTGGCTCGGTGTCTCAACTGTCAGCAGGTCAAGTATGAGCACTAGAGACCAGGTGGATTGCTTCATAGATTTGATATTCCGGAGTGGAAGTTGGAGCGGATCACCATGGACTTCGCAGTTGGACTCCCACAGACTTCGAGGAGGTTTGATGCTATATGGGTTATTGTGGATTGGCTGACCAAGTCCGCGCACTTCATTCCTATTGGTACTACTTATTCTTCGGAGAGTTTAGTTGAGATTTATATCAGGGAGATTGTCCGATTGCATGGGGTTCCTGTTTCTATCTCCGACAGAAGTACTCAGTTCACATCTCAGTTTTGGAGAGCCATGTAGAGAGAGTTGGGTACTCGGGTTGAGTTGAGCACAACGTTTCATCCTCAGACCGACGGGCAGTCGGAGCGTACCATTCAGATTTTGGAGGACATGTTGCATGCTTGTGTGATTGACTTTGGTGGTTCATAGGACCAGATTCTGCCACTAGCGGAGTTTGCATATAATAACAACTATTAGTCGAGTATCCAGATGGCTCCGTATGAGGCTTTATATGGTAGGAGGTGCATATCTCCGGTTGGTTGGTTTGAGCTGGGCGAGGCTAGGCTATTGGGAATATACTTGGTTCAGGATGCGTTGGGTAAGGCGAAGTTGATTCAGGAGCGGCTTTGCACGGCGCAGTCTAGGAAAAAGAGTTATGCGGACTGGAAGGTCCGAGATGTGTCTTTCATGGTTGGGGATAAGGTGTTGCTGAAGGTGTCTCCCATGAAGGGTTATTCGGGAAGAGGGGAAATTTGAGTCCCAAGTTCATTGGGCCATTTGAGGTGCTTCAGAGGGTTGGGGAGGTGGCTTATAGGGTTGCTATGCCTCCCAGTTTATCGAGTATTCATCCGGTATTCCATGTTTTGATGCTCCGGAAGTATGTTGGTGACCCGTCTCATGTTTTGGACTTCAGCACGGTTCAACTCGAGGGTGATATGTCATATGAGGTAGAACCAGTGGCTTTTTGGGTCTACAGGTCAGGAAGCTGAGGTCTAAGGATTTAGTTTCAGTGAAGGTTCAGTGGAGAGGGAAGCCGGTGGAGGATTCCACCTGGGAGACCGAGCGGGAGATGCGGGCCAGAAATCCTCACTTATTCGAGACTCCAAGTATGTTTCTAGACCCATTCGAGGACGAACATTTGATTAAGTGGGGGAGGATGTAACGACCCGGCCGGTCGTTCCATGATATTTAACCCATTTTCCTCATTTCTGCATTTGTCATATATTGCCAGCCTGTTTTTGTTGTGTTGGGTCAGTTGGTTTGGGTTCGGAGTGGTCATGGTGAGAATTGAGGCATTTAGTCTCTTAAAGTAGCCTAATAGTTGAAAAAGTCAACTGAGAGTTGACTTATTGGTGAACGACCTCGGAATGCAGATTTTATGGCTCAGATAGCTTCGTTAGGTGTTTTGGGACTTAGGAGTGTGTTCAGAATGAAGTTGTGATGTCCGGTGTAGAATTAGGCTTGAATTGGCAAAAGTTAGTTTTTGGCGATTTCTGGTCGGCAGTGGAAAATAGGCTATCCGGGTCGGAATGGGATTCCGGAAGTTAGAGTAGATCCTTAATGTCATTTTGAGTATGTGTGCAAAAATTCAGGTCAATCAGAGGTGTTTCTGTCAGTTTCAGCGTAGTTGGCAAAATTTGGAAGTTTTAAAGTTCATAGGCTTGAATTTGATGTAATTTTGGTGTTTTCATATTTATTTTTGGTGTTTTGAAGGCTCGACTAAGTTGGAATAATGATATGTAGTGTGTTGGTATATTTTTTTGGGGCCCGGAGGGGCTCGGGATTGATTTCGGATGGTTGGCGGAGTTTTGAACTTGGAAAATTGCAGCAGACGGCTGCTTGTGTAAGTTTCTAGTGTTGGCCGCACCTGTGGAAGGGTAGTTGAAGGTGCGAAAGGCCATGCGCAGGTGCGAAAGGAGGCTAGGCAGGGGAAATCCGCATGTGCGAAGAGATGGCCGCATCTGCGAAGACGCATGTGCGAGAATTAGTCCGTTAGTGGGGATTATGCAGGTGCGCACCTGGGACCCCAGGTGCAGGTCCGCATGTGCAATTAAGTGTCCGCAGGTGCGGAATTGCTGGGCAGAATAATATAAAAGAGGCCTCCGTGAAATTTTATTCATTTCACCATTGTTGCATGCAGTTGGAGCTCTTTTGGAAGCAAGTTGAAGAGAAAATTCGTGGTTCTTCAGTGGAGGTAAGTTCCCAGGTTGTTAAAGTCGTTTCTATGCTATTTTGTTCGGATTAGGCTTGTAAATTGACGGATTAAAGTAGGAAAAGGTTGGGAAAAATGGGTGGAGGATTGGAAAATTCATTTGGCAATTTGGGTAGGCAACTGTGGTCCGGGGCTCAGGGCTCGGGTTTGGCCAAATTTCGAGATTCTTGTATAATTTGATAGTTTTCGATTGGGTTGTGTTCCTTTAGTATATATTAATGATGTTAAACTAGTTTTGGATAGATTCGGAGCAATCGGGAGCCAATATGAAGGGCAAGAGCATAGAGGACTAGTGTAGTGGCTCAGTAGAGGTAAGTAATGGTTTTAAATCTTGTCCTGAGGGTATGAAACCCCGGACCACGTATTTCTCACTGATTTTAGAATGTCGCACATGTCGGATGACGAGTATGCGGCGCACACTGATTTTTGGATTGGACTAGGTCCACTCCACGGCAACTAATGAGTTGCATATTTTACTCAAAACCTTATATTAAATTATATTCTAAAGATTGTTGAAATATTTGGGCTATAAGTCGTGTTTGGGGCCTCGTGCCGATCTATTTAGACCCCTTGGGGGCTTTCTACTGTTGTTTTCCTCACTATTTATTGATGATTTCACTCAGTCACATTGTGCTTACTGTTTTCGAAACTCAGCCTGATTTTAACTACTTGAGATTTAAAAATGTTGTTTTGGGTCGAGTACCCTGCTTTACTGATTCGCTAGAGGGGATTTTTGAGAGGTTTTGCTGAGTGAGGCCAAGGGCCTGATTGTGAGGATATGATACGCCCCGAGGTGGCTTGATATTAGCGCTTGGGCTGAAGGAGCCCCTCCGGAGTCTGTACACACCCCAGTGAGCGCACCGAGTGCCGAGTGTCGAGTGACGAGTGATTGGAAGGCATGAGTGACTAATTACGAGTGATGGTGAGGTATGCCCGAGGGGCTGATTATGAGTGACTGTGAGGCATGCCTGAGGGGCTGATTATGATACATGTTTTGCCCAAGGGGCTACTTATGATTTTACTACTTACACTCTGAACTTATGAAATATGTTTTGCCGGAGGGGCCTCTATATGATTCATTTTATTTTCATACTAAATCTTTTTGTTTGAAGTTGTTAAAAATATACATTCTTCAAAGGACTTTTCTGAAGTTGGTTTTAAGGCATGACGATTTCATATATCTATGTTTATACTGTTGCAAACTAAGGCTGTGCATATTGTGAATTGATGACATTGATTTTATGTGTTTCCTTGCCGCTTAGACTTGATTTATTTTGGTTACTACTGAGTTGGCGTGCTCACATTACTCCCTGCACCCCTATGTGCAGATTCAAGTGCAGATACCGAGCATTAGTTATCTATTCCGTGCGGAGCCGGAGTGCGGGATTTAGAGGTAGCTGTTCAGCGTCCGCATCATCTCTGTATTCCCTTCTTGTTGTATCTAGACATTTATTCGGAGGTTTTGTATTATAAAAGTATACCTTTGGCTTATTTTTCTTAGATGCTCATGACATGTTGGCTCCGGGTTTTGGGGTTGGTTGCAATGTTTACTGGCCTAATGTATTTAGTAAACTCTGTATATGTTATGAAATGCTTGAAATTGATTGGGATTTTGAAAGAAACTGTAAACATGGGATTATTGGCTACCCTAGTTTCACGATAGGCGCCATCACGGCCGGTTTAGTATTTGGGGTCGTGACACTTAGCGACCAAAGTTGGTCGGTAAGGTAAAAAGACCACCAATATATCGACCAAGCGTGTTTGGACGCATTTTGGTCGGTATATTGAGATAAGAGACTAAGTGTCTCATTTCTCTCCAAAAAATCGCTCTGAACCCGAGCCAACCAATCCAACACAACGTAATGAAGCTGAACCACATATAATGAAGCAGAAACGGGATAAATAGGGCTAAACTCTCAGAACGATCGGCCGGGTCATTACACCAGTCCTCCCTTATTTCACCTTAACAATTACATTAACTGTAAATGATATATATATATATATATATGTTGCGGCGTGCAACCTGATCCCACCAATCCTCCCTTATTCCTCCTTAACAATTATAATGACAGTAAATATATTTAATATGTTGTAGCGTGCAACCCGATCCCACCAGTCCTCCCTTATTGCTCCTCAATATATCACCCTTATTCCTCCTGTTGCAGCGTGCAACCCGATCCTACCTGTCCACCTTTTTTACTCCTGTTGCAGCACGCAACCCGATACCACCAGACATTAGTTTAAATCAACAACAACAACCAATCCACAACTCAATTACCATAATTTCTACTACCAAAAGAATGAGTACACGACAACAGGAGAATCACGTAAAAATCAAAGGAATACAACAACCTTTACAAAAACAACAAGACATGTAAGGCACGTGATAACTACACAAGTGATCACAATAATTTAGACATGTAGCATATATGCACTGAGTCATAGAGGAACTCACAATTAAGAAGTAACAAAAGAACAAGGAAGGCAATAACTTCAGCTAAGGAAAATAATGCCAAAGAACGAGCAAGAGGTAAATAAATGCTAACAACATCATATAGAGCATGTAAGTGTATCCTAACAACAAGATACCACATATTATGACAATTTAATCAAAGGCATGGAAAAAGACTAGACAATCTAACCGATCAACACCACATATAAACAGTGTACCCACTTGTCACCTTGCGGTACATAGCTTTCACATATTGAGATAGCACAAGTGACTCTATTCCTAAGGGGTGGTTTCCCCACATAAGGTTAGGCAAGATACTTACCTCAATAGCGTAAAATCCTACTCCTGGATGCCCTCGTCTCTGGAATTGGTCTCTAAAAGCTCCAAATCTAACCATAATCATATTAATACCATCAACATAGGCCAACGAATCGAATTCCACAATAAAAATTACAAGATATGCCAAAAATCCGAAATCGACCAAAACTCGGCCCCTAGGCCCACATCTCGAAACCAATCAAAAATAACAGAATTAGAAATCTCGTTCTATCCCGAGTCTAACCATATAAAATTCGTCAAAATCGGACTTTGGTACCTCCAATCTTCACCTCAAACTATCCAAAACTCAAGCCCTAACTCCCTCAATTTCACTTTGAAATCATTAATTAAATCTCAAAAATGAAGATGGATTCATGAAATATAACCAAAATCGAGTAGAGAACACTTATCCCAATCCATATGGTGAAAATCACCTCCAAAATTGCCCAAATCCAAGCTCCCTAACTCAATATATGACCAAATGAACAAACCCTTATTTTATATATTTTTCTGTCAGCTATTCTGCCTCGTTTCTCATTCCAAACGATCTCGAAACTCGCTTTTATGCCTCCAATGGATTCCTTGTGAAATTCTAGTCAAGTTAGGATTTTGAATCACTCAATTTGACCTTATAATGAAGGAGATATGTTGGTTCAATATTTGCAAATAATGCAGATTTTTAAATCCGCCGCCAGTGGTAATTTCGTAATTAATCTGAAAAAATCTGACAACCTAAAAAGCTATTGCTTGCATAAGAGGAACAATAGAAGAGAACCACCAGATTCTTCTTTCATACCTACACATGATGGTACATAGAAACCCAAGGACATGCACTAGCATAAAAATAGATGAGCAGAATCGGTAGGCAAAAATATAGTAACCATCGGTCTGAAGTTTCAAATGAACTATTTGAAAAACTTCACACCTTATGATTTCTTTTTTTGTGTTTCACCTGTACAACTTGCTTACATATTCTTTGCTCCTGCGACATCAATAGCCGGTTGGTGTTACTGTAGACCCATGATTGCAGTAGATGCAATGTCTTTAAAGTCAAAATATCATGGTGTTCTATTTGTTATTGTATCAAAGGATGCAAACAATCAAATCTTTGCTTTATCTTTTGGTGTATTAGGTTCAGAAAACAATGATGCATATATTTGGTTCTTCGGGGAAATGAGAAAAGCAATTGAAGTCTGTCGTGAACTGGTTTCTTATCAGATAGAAACCAATCGATCGCAAATGGGATTAAACAAACTTATCCTGAAGCTCACCATGGTATCTACCTCTACAAATTTGAGAAGAATTTAAAACAAAGACATGCCAAAAGTGCGGTAATCAATCTTTTTCAAAGCGTTGCAAGGTCATACAACGTGAAGATTTTAATCAGTTAATGTCCCAAATCAAAAGCGTTGACAGGAAAACATACAATTAATTAATGGAAGAGCCGCTGGAGAGATGGGCTGGATCGTGGTTCCCACAATGACATTATGGTATGCTGACACAAACATGGTATAATCAATGAATTCTGTGTTATTAAAAGCGGGAGAGATGCCTGTTTTAAGAATGTTGGATTTCATCCAAGAAAAGTTGGGAGAGTGGTTTTAATAACGGAGAAAAAGAGCATATGAAACTTTTCACGAAGTATCAATATGGGTAGAAGAAGAGATGAATAAGAAGATGGACTTAGTTTGCAAAATGTTTGTAAGTATATTTATTAACATCAGAATTTACTTCAGCGTGTTTTATCTGAAGTAAATAACTAATGCATAATCACTTCAGCTTTTAATGTCTGCTGCAGTGATTTTCTCCTTACATATAAAAAACCGCATACTTTTTCTTTTTGAAGCAATAATACACTAATATAGTTTTTTTACCTTTTTATTCCCTCGTAGGTGTTCAACATTGATTCAACGTTGTTTAGAATAAATACTAAAGGAATGAAATTCATTGTGGACTTAAGGAAGAGAATTTGTGACTGATTAGAATTCCAACTTGATGAATTGCCCTGTCCACACACAATTGCTGCTATCAATAAGAGATATTTGCAAAAATCTGATTACTTCTCAAAATGGTATTCAAGAGAAACATGGTTCAAAACATATGAAGGACATGTAAATACTGTGGGAGATAAAAATTCATGGGATATACCACAATATGTAGAATCTGAAATCACAAAACCTCCCGATGTAGAGATTCTACATGGAAGAAGACAAAAGAAGAGTTATATCTTTGCGACTGAATCAGTACCATTGAAGTCTACCAAATGCATTCGCTGTAAACAAATTGGGCATAACAGAAAAACTTTCTTGTCTTCTCCAGCACCTCATCCATATTCCATGATCCTCCCGAGATCGGGAATACACCAAGATATCGTCAATAAACACGATGACGAAATAATATAGATAAGGCCGAAATACACTGTGCATCAAGTGCACAAAGGCTGCTGGGGCAATAGTCAGCCAGAATGACATAACCAGAAACTCACAATGACCATATCTAGTCGTGAAAGCAGTCTTCAGAATGCCTGGCCTCCGAATCTTCAACTGATGATAGCCGGAATGCAAGTATATCTTGGAAAATACCCTGGCACCCTGCAACTTGTAACGACCCGACCGGTCATTTTGAGCTCTAGAGCGTCCTTTAGAGGTTGGAGGCCGTGAGAAGCTCCATTTCAGGTATTATGACTTGTAGGAGTGGTCGAAATTGAATTTCGAAAAGTTTAGAGTTGATTTGGAAAGAAAATTCTCATTTAGAAGCCTTAAGTTGGAATAAATCAACTTAGATTCGAATTTTGAGTAAACGACCTCCGAATCAGGATTTGAAGGTTCCAGTAGGTTCATATAATGATTCCGGACTTGGGCGTGTGTCCGGATCAGGTTTCGGATAACCCGGGAGCGTTTCAACGTATAATATGGAAGTCAGCATTTTTGAAGGAATTTCCTAAGTTTGGCTTGAAGCGCATTTCAGTGAAGTTGATGTCCGTTTAGGATTCTGAGTCTGGGAATAGCTTCGTATGGTGATTCTGGAGTTGGGTGCGTGATCGGAAGTGAATTCGGATGTCCGGAGGTCATTTTGAAGTCATTTGTCTAATGATAGAAATTTGAAGGTTTTTGAGAAATCCGACCGGAAGTGGAAGTTTTGATAGTGGGGTCGGAATGCGATTTTGGATGTTGGAGCAGGTCCGTAACGTCGAATATGACTTGTGTGCAAAATTTGGGGTCAATCAGACGTGATTTGATAGGTTTCGGCATCAGATGTAGAAGTTGGAAATTTGTAAGTTCATAAAGTTGGGATTTAGGTGTGATTCGTGGTTTCGATGTTGTTTGATGTGATTTGAGGTCTCGAGCAAGTCTGCATTATATTTTGGAACAAGTTGGTATAATTGGACGGGGTCCCGGGGGCCTCGGGTGGATTTCGGGTGGTTAACGGATCAAGTTGAGAGTTTGAAGAAGGCTGGAATTCGCTTTCAGCTGGTGTGACCGCACCTGCGAGGATTTGGCCGCACGTGCGGCTATGGCACCGCAGGTGCGAAGGATTGATTGACTGGCTGGGAGCGCAGGTGCGATGGTAATTCCGCACCTGCGAAGTCGCATATGCGGGTTATGGGGCACAGGTGCGAAGTTGGCTCGAGTTGGGGAAAGCCGCAGGCGCGGATGTTTGGTCACACCTGCGGAATTGCAGGTGCAAAAAATGGACTGGGCAGAATGTTTTAAAACCAAGAATTTGTGGCCATTTCTTCATTTCTTCTTTGGTTTGGTCGATTTTGGAGGAGCTTCAAGAGAGGATTTCTTCATGCAATGTTAAGGTAATTAATTTCTTCATTTAAAAAAAAAGTTAAATACAAGTATATGCATGGAATTAGACATGGAAATTGGTAGGAAATTGGAGAATCTTAAAGAAACTTAGAAAATGAAAATTTGGATTTTTAGCCACGAATTTGATTGTATATTTGAACTAATGGAGCTATGGGTAGATTATATCTTCGAGAAATTTCGAACTCCGGGCATGTGGGCCCAAGGGAATTTTGGTCATTTCACCGAGCGGAGTTGGAAAAGTATATAATTTGAATTTGTTGCAAGTATTGGGATGAATTTTCATCGCTTTGCCCATTATTTGGTAGTTTTGGGGTGTTGTGCATCCATGGAAGTCGTCGGAAGGGCTTCGAAGCCGGCTATGGGACTTTGGAGCGAGGTAAGTCTCCTTTCTAACTTTGTGAGGAGGAATTGTCCCCCTAAGTGAATTAATTATGTATGTGCTATTATCTTCGGGGGGCTACGTATGCACGAGGTGACGGGAGTCCGTGTGTAGCTACTATTATGCCATGTTCGGGTAGCCTAGGACCCACTAGCATGCCTTATGTGTTGTACCCGCGATCCTACCTGTATTACTTGACTGCTAATATAATCGAAATCGTAATTTGATATCTAAAGAAGACTAGAGTTATTTTCTTAATCAGCTGGAAAGAGAATTGTTTTCCTCTGCGGTTAATCGTATACTTGATAAAGTGATATTATTGAACATTATTATACTTGGCAAATAAATTTCGAAAAAGGATTTAACCACTATTTATGGTTTTTAAACGAGAAATCTGTCATTTACTTGAGCATTTGCTTTCCCGACGTATTCGGGGTGGACTGTTGATTGTGCCTGACTGCATGTGACCGCTTCGCAATTTACATTCCGCGAGCGGAGTGTTATTTCCCCCACTCTCATGGAAGCGGGTCGTACGTCACAGCGGATATAAAGATGCACTTATGGTTCGGGCAGTTCGACCCTCCGCAGTGCATAGACATGATTATTTTATTGAAAGATGCACTTATGGTTCGTGCCGTTCGACCCTCGGCAGTGCATAGACATAAGTATTTTATTTAGAGGTGCACTTTTGGTACGGGCTGTTCGATCCTCGGCAGTGCACAAAGATGATTATTACGACGGCTCATGCTGGTTGTCCTTATCCCGTACGCGCATGCTAAATTGTTAAATATTTTTCATGAATTTTTAAAGTGATAAGATATCTGGGGAAAACAAAGAGGAAATTGTTTATTTAAAATATTTGGGGGAAAATGAGGAAGTGGTAATTGTTTGTTTACTTCCAGTATTTACTTGGATTTTTAGTGCCTTGTATATATTGCTGCTTTACTACCATTACATACCTACCGTGCTCATCATATGTTGTTAACTAATTTACTGGACCTTAGTGAGTGTCTAATTCGACCTCTCTGAGGTTAGGTGGGCGACTTACTAAGTACACGTTATTTTTGTACTCATGCTACACTTGTTGTGAATTTTTATTGCACGGGTACTTTCATAGAAATATGGAGGATTTTGAGACTTAGGTGAGATGCATCATCCGGAGGCGAACCACAGCTGACAGAGTCTCTCTCGTACTGTATTTACTTTCATTTTAAATTTCCTAGTCCAATTTGTATTTCGGACAGGCATTGTGATGATTGTATAAATTCTTAGAAATTGCTCATGTACTTGTGACACCGGGTTCCGGGATGTGGGATATAATTTCTAAATTGGAATATTCAAACTATTATTTTACTCGACAGATTTTATTTAGTTAATATGTAATAAAGTGTAAGGAAATGCTTTTTTTCATAAATGTTAAAATAGGAAATTGTTTCAACTAATTAATGATTGGTTTGCCTGACAATGATATCCGGCGCCATCACGACCTTACGGATTTTGGGTCGTGACAACATGGTATCAGAGCACTAGGTTCCCTCAGGTCTCACGAGTCATGAGCAAGTCTAGTAGAGTCTTGCAGACCGTTACAGAGACGTCTGTACTTATCTTCGAGAGGCTACAGGGTCGTTAGAAGTACTTACCTTCTGATTCCTCATCGTGCGATTTGATTCCCTTAAAGGCTTATGCCTAAGTTTATTCCTACTTAATCTTACGCGTCGCAAAGCGCTTTCTATGAATAAGGAATTTGAGGAATTGAAATGGTGCTACAGATGTAATTCGAAATGTTTCAATGTGTAACTGGTTGGGACTGTTGTTATAGCCCTGCAAAAGAATAATATGTTGTGTCAACTTAGTAGCTGTGTTTCTGGGAGCCTTAAGGATATGCTCAGGTAGTGATGATGCTTACGATTGGTTATCACGTGATGTCGATATGATGATAGAATGCTTGCCTTGTATGTTGGGGGTGATGAATGGTTTGAAGGGAGGTCTTCCCATAGTGTGATTTCGAGATTTCGGTATTTTAGTTCCAGCAGAGGAAAGACATTTGGGTTATGAATGGTCCGATTGGGGTTGATAAAGTAGTAAGACTTGGTGTCTTCACGTGAGGTAGGATATGCACCTGTGACGTGAAGTCGCTGTCGTTGATCGAATGGAATGTGTTAAGTTTGTCGGTGCTATGGTTTCTTCAGTTGCGTGGGGTCAGAGTATTTGGAAGAAGTATTGAAGAATGCGGTTGGCAGAGAATGATCCTGAATTGAGGCTAGGCGGTGGTTCCATTTCTAGGAGGCCCTGTGTAAGAATCGAAAGTCGAGCAGTCGCAAAGTGGGGGAGCGGCAGCATAGCTTGGAATTTGAAGATATTGTCGCGCATTTAATGGATATCCATGAGGAGCGGACGAACTAGTAAAGTTGGTAAATGAAGCAGGGCGTAGGATGGGGAATTGAAGTCGTAGAGAGCATGCATTTCGGCGTCGTCGGAAGGTGTCTGCGGGAGATTTCCACAGGTGGGTTATCTCCTGTGAATAGGTTAGCGGTGGCATGGTTGGCAAGTCTCTGTGAGGGTTTCTAGTGGCTATTCGGTAGGAGGCAGAATGTGTGAATGATGCTAGAGAATTTAAGTATTTAGGGAGTGCTAGCAAGAGAATTTGGAAGAATTGGACGGATTGGTTGAGCAAGATCGCGTTATCAAAGGAGAAAGGATCTCGGCAGGGTCTAGAGTGGTGCAAGGAGTAGCTTCGAGCTAAGTGGGGGAGTCCTACCATCTGCAGTTGGGTTACATGATTGCGTTATCATAGGGTTGCAGATTGTCAGGGTGTGTGCAAGTTATTACAACTATGGGAAAGGAGTAAAATGGTGATTGTGCGTGGAATTTGATGAATGTGTGAAAGAGTTGGCCCTGTCGGACCAGGGTTAGGCTTTGGAAGATTCAGAATTTATGCTTAAGGCATGGGCGAATTGTAAGGATAGTGATTCGGTCACGTGCTTCAAGGAAAAGGGTGCTCATGTGCTAGGAGAGCCTTGGAGTTGATTGTATTAGGGATCAGTCATAGTGGGTGACTCTCAATAGCGGTCCTGGTGAATTCAAAAGTTAAGAATGCGGCATTAAGGGGTTTCAGGCAGCAGTATGATCGAGAATCGAGCTTTTGCAGAGTAATTTCTGAGAAAAAGAAGAATGGTTGGAATGTTCTGTGATATGTTTCAGCATGCAACATAGTATTGGAGGAGTAAGAGAAATAAACTTCGGATTGTAGGAAGACTATCAGGAGGGTATGAGACGGGTTGCGGTATTTAGGCAGCATAGTCTCGTGAATCAAGGTCACTCGGGATGAGTGAGGGTTGAGTCTGCTACGAGTGGAAGGAAATTGCTATTATTCCTGAAGCAATTGAAGATGCTTAAAAGAAGATAGATTGATTAGCCATGGTTGAAATGGCACGTTTGCGGCAGTGATCAGTTCCTTTGATGTGATTAAGTTATGCATGTGGTTTGTGCCGGTGTGTGGGGGGCTTGTCTGCCGTCATAACAGATTTGATGTGGGAGCATTTGAATGTTATGGCCTGTCAGGTGTAGGCAGATCCCGAAAGGGTTATGGTGGTAAAGCCTACTACTTAAGGATTTGCATGTTGGGTGGTTGTGAGAATTCACTCGTGTGTTGAGATGGTACTCTTGAATCGAGTTAAGTAAGAGGTTTTCTATATGATGAAGTGTTCACCCTGTTGGTGGTTCAAAATTTATGACGGAATTCTTGCATTACCTCATATTGGCATGTTAGGTGCGGTAAGCAGTATGTAACTAGAAGTAAGAATCGAGATTGTGGTTTGGTGTTAATAAGGATGTCATGAGCTCAGAAGAGCAAGAAAAAGTGATTTGAAAGTTCAAAGTAAGCTGGTGTTATCTTCAGTGTCACCTGAGATTGATATTCGGTGGAAGAGGCTTTGTACCCTGGTTATGGGTTCTTGATTTGTCTTACAACGTAGTATGGCCGGTGGTGGATTGTGGGGTGTTTGACAAATCAAGAANAAGTAAGCTGGTGTTATCTTCAGTGTCACCTGAGATTGATATTCGGTGGAAGAGGCTTTGTACCCTGGTTATGGGTTCTTGATTTGTCTTACAACGTAGTATGGCCGGTGGTGGATTGTGGGGTGTTTGTCCCGGCTATGATGGTTGTTCTCGCGTATTATTAGAGAAAATAGGTTAATGTGGACCCAGGTAAAGCTATTAGCTTAGTTTGGTGTGAGCAAGGTGACTCGGTGTTTGTGGATGGAATTAAATATGATTATGGGCTCCGTATGAGCCAGGCATGTTCCTTTCAGTATAGCGCTCCTCAAGGAGGGGTGTTGGGATATCAGGTGTTGTCCCGTCTTCGTCAATTCAGGTAATACTAATTGTGCCGTGTGAGTTGTGAAACGGCTTGATAATTTCCTATGTGTTGAGGTCCCGCGTAGTGGGGATGTTACGTGAGCAGGATAGCTCTTGAGATCCAGAGTGTGTATATATATATCGCACCTCAGTTGTGCTTGAGTTTTGTAGCATGCGGTTTTATCAGTCTACCCAGGATGGTATTATGCACTTAGCATGCTTGTGACTGATATTCGGTAATGTGTAACAATGAGCAATTCAGCGCCGTATATATTTCCTTATGTGAGTTTTATGATAGGATCGGGTGGCACGCTGCCACGGGTATGTTATTTGGGTCGGGTTGCACACCGCAGCAGTGTGATGATGAGAAGGGTTAATATATATTTATTTTTCTTATGTTTTACTTCCTATTTTTTGAGAAAAGTTCATATTAGTTGTGTGAGTTGAATAGTCCCTTCCCGAGTCCTTTCTTATTTATCATGTTCGAGTTATGGCCTATCGGCGCGATGTGGTATCATGTGAGGCTGTTGGTCATGTTTGGGGTGATTTTCTGTTTGAGCAGTTCACACTGGGTGAGACGAGATTATCGGATCAGGGATCAGTGATAAGGTTATGTGAAGTGTATATTAAAGAGCAAATACCACTATTCAGGTTCGTAACGAGGTGATGATTCTAGTCAAGGTGAGATATTCAATGATTTGTTAACTCTGCAGTTGGGTATGAGTTTCTGCACATTTCCTCCGATGTAGTGGTATCGTCAGCTTTATAGCAGGGTGTATGCATATTTGTTATGAGATGCATCGGGAGCACAAGATTCGTGAAATTTTGGCTTTTAGGGTTAAGGGGAGTACCATTGTGGTCAGATGATGAGTTATGCAGTGCATGGTGCTGATTCAGCAAAGGTATGCAGTCATGTTCTGGTACATCGTGTAGTAGTTGATATGGTGTTTATATATTGGAACTAGGCCTGGCAGAAAATTTCAAATGTTGGAACTAGGTTTCCGAGCTTATGATATGGATAAAAGAAGAAATCTTCAGATTTGATCAAGCTAATGTACTCAACTGGGTTATGGTAGCACGGGCAGGTGCTCGAGGTGTTAAACAGTTATTTCAGATAACTTCGGAGCAGTTCATAGCACGTTCGAGGACGAACATCTGTTTAAGTGGGGGAGAATGTAACGACCGGACCGGTCATTTTGAGCTCTAGCGTGTCGTTCAGCGGTTGGAGGCCGTGAGCAGCTCCATTTAAGGTATTATGACTTGTAGGTGTGGTCGGAATTGAATTTCGGAAATTTTAGAGTTGATTTGGAAAGAAATTTCTCATTTCAGAAGCCTTAAGTTGGAAGAATCAACTAAGATTGGAAGTTTGATTAAACGACCTCCGAATCAGGATTTGAAGGTTCCAGCAGGTTCGTATGATGATTCCGGACTTGGGCGTGTGTCTAGATCGGGTTTCGAATAACCCGGGAGCGTTTCGGCGTATAATGTGGAAGTCAGCATTTTTGAAGGAATTTCCTAAGTTTGTCTTGAAGCTCATTTCACTGATGTTGATGTCTGTTTCGGATTCCAAGTCTGGGAATAGCTTCGTATGGTGATTCTGGAGTTGGGAGCGCGATCGGAAGTGAATTCGGATGTCCGGAGGTCATTTTTGAAGTCATTTGTCTAAAGATAGAAATTGAAGGTTTTTGAGAAATCCGATCGGAAGTGGAAGTTTTGATATCTGGTCGGAATGCGGTTTTGGAAGTTGGAGCAGGTCCGTACTGTCGAATATGACTTGTGTGCAAAATTTGGGGTCAATCAAACGTGATTTGAAAGGTTTCGGCATCGGATGTAGAAGTTGGAAATTTCTAAGTTCATAAAGTTGGGATTTGGGTGCGATTCATGGTTTCTATGTTGTTTGATGTGATTTGAGGGTCGAGCAAGTCCGCATTATATTTTGGAATAGGTTGGTATAATTGGACGGGTCCCGGGGGCCTCGGGTGGATTCCGGGTGGTTAATGGATCAAGTTGAGAGTTTGAATAAGGCTGGAATTTGCTTTCATCTGGTGTGACCGCACCTGCGAGGATTTGGCTGTAGGTACGGAGCCGCAGGTGCGGCTATGGCACCGCAGATGCGAAGGATTGGGTGTCCGGCTAGGAGCGCAGGTGCGATGGTATTTTCGCACCTGCAAGGTCGCAGATGCGGGTCATGGGCACAAGTGCGAAGTTGGCTCGAGTTAAGGAAAGCCGCAGGTGCGGAGATTATTCCGCATGTGCAAAAAATGGCCTGGCCAGAATGTTTTAAAACCGAGAATTTGTGGCCATTTCTTCATTTCTTCTTTGGTTTGGTCGATTTTGGAGGAGCTTCAAGAGAGGATTTCTTCATGCAATGTCAAGGTAAGTAATTTCTTCATGTTTTTTTTAAAAGTTAAATACAAGTATATGCATGGAATTAGACATGGAAATTGGTAGGAAATTGGGGAATCCTAATGAAACCTAAAAAATGGAAATTTGGATTTTTAGCCACGAATTTGAGCGTGGAATGTAGAGTAAATTGTATATTTGAACTAGTGGAGCTATGGGTAGATTATATCTTCGAGAAATTTTGAACTCTGAGCACGTGGGCCCGAGGGCATTTTTGTCATTTCACCGAGTGGAGTTGGGAAAGTATATAATTTGAATTTGTTGCAAGTATTAGGATGAATTTTCATTGCTTTGCCCGTTATTTGGTAGTTTTGGGGCGTTGTGCATCCATGGAAGTCATCGGAAGGGCTTGGAAGACGGTTGTGGGACTTCGGAGCAAGGTAAGTCTCCTTTCTAACTTTGTGAGGGGGAATTATCCCCCTAGGTGAATTAATTAAGTATGTGCTATTATATTCGGGGCTACGTATGCACGAGGTGACGGGAGTCCGTGCATAGCTACTATTATTCCATGTCCGGGTAGCCTAGGACCCACTAGCATGCCTTATGTATTGTACCCGTGATCCTGCATATATTACTTGACTGCTAATATAATCAAAATCGTATTTGATATCTAAAGAAGACGAGAGTTCAATTTCTTAATCAGCTGGAAAGAGAATTGTTTCCTCCGTGGTTAATCGTATACTTGATAAAGTGATATTATTGAACATTACTAGACTTAGCAAATAAATTTCGAAAAAGGATTTAACCACTATTTTATGGTTTTAGATGAGAAATCTGTCATTTACTTGAGCATTTGTTTTCCCGACGTATTCGGGGTGGACTGTTGATTGTGCCTGACTGCATGTTACCGCTTCACAATTTACATTCGCGAGCGGAGTGTTATTTCCCCCACTCTCATGGGAGCGGGCCGTATGCCACAGCGGATTGAAAGATGCACTTATGGTTCGGGCCGTTTGACCCCCGGTAGTGCATAAACATGAGTATTTTGTTGAGAGGTGCACTTTTGGTACCAGCCGTTGATCCTCGGCAGTGCACAGAGATGATTATTACGACGGCTCAGGCTAGTTGTCCTTATCCCATACGGGGATGCTAAATTGTTTAATGTTTTTCATGGATTTTTAAAGTGATAAGATATTTGGGGAAAACAAATAGGAAATTGTTTATTTAAAATATTTGGAAAAAAATGAGGAAGTGGTAACTGTTTGTTTACTTCCAGTATTTACTTGGGTTTTCAGTGCCTTATATATATTGTTGCTTTACTACCTTTACATGCCTACCATGCTCATCATATGATGTTAACTAATTTATAGGACCTTAGTGAGTGTCTAATTCGACGTCTCGTCACTACCTCTCTGAGGTTAGGCGGGCGACTTACTGAGTACACGTTGTTTTTTTACTCATGCTACACTTGTTGTGCATTTTTATTGCACAGGTACCTTCATAGCAATATGGTGGATTTGGAGACTTAGGCGAGCTGCATCATCCGGAGGAGAACCGCAACTGACATAGTCTCTCTCGTACTGTATTTATTTTCATTTTAAATTTCCTAGTCCAATTTGTATTTCGGACAGGATTTGTGATGATTGTATAAATTCTTACAAATTGCTCATGTACTTGTGACACCAGATTCTGGGATGTGTTGGGATATAATTTCTAAAATGGAATATTCAAACTATTGTTTTACTCGACATATTTTATTTAGTTAATATGTAATAAAGTGTAAGGAAATGCTTTTTTTCATAAATGTTAAAACAGGAAATTGTTTCAACTAATTAATGATTGGCTTGCCTGAAAATGATGTCCGGCGCCATCATGACCTTACGAATTTTGGGTCGTGACACAACTGATCAAACAAGTCATCTATACGAGGCAAGGGATGCCGGTTCTTCACCGTAACTTTGTTCAACTGCCGATAATCAATACACATACGCATAGAACCATCCTTCTTCTTCACAAACAACACCGGTGCACCCCAAGGTGACACACTAGGCCGAATGAACCCCTTATCTAGGAGGTCTTGAAGCTGCTCCTTTAATTCCTTTAGCTCCGCTGGTGCCATACGATAAAGTGGAATAGGAATAGGTTGAGTGCCTGTCACCAAGTCAATACCAAAGTCAATGTACGTGTCAGGTGGCATGCCTGGTAGATTTGCAGGAAACACGACCGAAAAGTTAAGGACCATAGGAATCAAATCAATAGTGGGAGTCTCACCACTTACATCCCTCACAAAAGCCAGATACAATAAACACCCCTTCTCAACCATACACTGAGCCTTCAGGTAGGAAATCACCTTGCTAGGCACATACTCAGAAGAACCTCTCCACTAAACCCGCAGATATCTTGGCATAGCTAAGGTCACGGTCTTAGCGTGACAATCAAGAAATGACACAGAGATAACCAATCCATGCCCAATATCTCATCAAAATCGACCATGCTGAGTAACAGTAGGTCCACTTTGGTCTCCAAACCCCCAGTAGGTATCACACACGACCGATACACACGGTCCACAATAATAGTATCACCCACCGAAGTCAACACATGAACATATGTAACTAAAGACTCATGGGGCATATCTAGAAAATGGGCAAAATATGATGAAACATAGGAATATGTAGAACTAGGGTCAAATAAAGCCAAAGCATCTTGGCGACAGACTGAGACAATACCTGCTATCTCGGCATCGGAGGACATAGCATCTGGCTTGGCTGGAAACGCATACATACGGGCCTAACCTCCACCTGCTCGACCTCTCCCTCTAGGGCGGCCTCTAGCTGACTGACTACCACCCCTAGCTGCCTGGGTGGGTGGTGAAATAACTGGAGCTGAAGTCGAAGGGTGGCTCTTCAGCTGAGATGGGCCTCCAAGAAGATGAGGACATTGCCTCCTTATGTGCCCAAACTCTCCACACTTATAACAACTCCCTGGAGCTGGAGACGGGGACTGAAAGGTACCCCTGACAACAGAATGGCCACTAGGAGAACCATGCATAGAGGAACCCTGAATTGATGGTGCTCGAGCTGCACTCGGGGCTGGAAGGGCACCGAATGAAGAATGGCCTGGCTAAGAACCGCAGGGACCATGCCCCAAAGATGCACCACTATAGGCTGGGCAGCCTGACCGAGGAGGCCTAAATGAACGACCTCTACCATGCTGAATATGCCTCCTGGAAGGATCCCCACTAGAACCACCCTATCCACGAGGCCTCTTAGCTTCCCTCTCTACATGCTCCTAGCGGCGAACCGACTCAATATCTCGAGCAACATCAACAACATGCTCGAAGGTAGCTGATAAGTGAGGCCATCCACAAACCTCTTAATCCTCTCCCTATCAGTAGGGACTAACCGGGTGGAATGACGAGCCAACTCTGAAAACCGCATCTCATACTGCATCACTGATAGCTCCCCCTGATGCAGCTGCTCAAAATGCCTGCGCTGCTCTTCCCTGTGAGACCGGGGTACATACTTCTCCAAGAAGATAGTGGAGAACTGCTTCCAGGTGAGGGGTGCTGAACCAACAGACCTGTGCCTCTCAAAAGACTCCCACTAAGTGAAAGAAGCACCAGAAAACTGAAAGGTAGAAAACGAGACCCCACTGGTCTCTAGAATCCCGGCAGTACGAAGTATCCACAAACACTTATCCAGAAAACCCTGGGCATCCTCACCCTCCGCACCACTGAATGTCGGAGGCTGAAGTCTACTAAACCTCTTCAGCCTACGATGCTCATCATCTAGCATAGCTAGAACCACGAAGTCCTGAACTGGAGCAACCGGCTGGGCTGGAACCGCCCCCAGTATCTGATGGCCCTGAATAACCTGCTCAGGTATCCAGGCAACTGGAGTCTGACTGCCTCCCCCGACCTGAAACGTAGCGGCAACTGTCTGAGCAAGGGTGGTACATACCGTCAAGATCTGATCCAAGGTCTCCTGAAGACCCGGAATAACAATAGGCACTGCGTTGCTAAGATTGTCCCGCTGGAGTATCTGCAGGGATCTACTCCTGAACAGTAGGGGGATCAACTGGTACTGCCCTGGCTGCCACACGGGCTGGCCCCCTATCTCTACCACGGCCTCGACCTCTCGCTGGTCTAGCTGGTGGCTGATCACCCTGATCGGTAGCGCGAGTCCTTACCATCTGTGGGAGAATGAAACGACAGAAGTTTAGATTTCCAGAATCAACAAAATGGTACGACAGAATTCAAGAAAAATGAGATTGTTCCTAAGGGTTCTGCAGCCTCTCGAAGATAAGTACAGACGTCTCGGTACCGATCCGCAAGACTCTACTAAACCTGCTCATGACCGTTGAGTCCTATGTAACCTAGGCTCTGATACCAACTTGTCACGACCCCAAATCCTAAGTCGGTCGTGATGGCTCCTATCATGGAACTAGGTTAGCCAACCATTACAGACTATCACAATATTTCATAATTTCCCAAAATTAGTAGATTTTAAAACAGCAGAATGGGATGAACAATTTATACACTTTCCCAAAACCTGGAGTCAACTGTCATGAGCATCTAGAACTGTAAATACAATGTACAACAAGGTGACTTGCTGCTACAAATCCTGGAGTACAAAAGACAAAAAATATGAACTGAGGAAAAGAAAGGAGGTGAGCTGGGGACGCTGAGCAGCTACCTCGATCCTCGAACAACTCCAAGCACGTCCAAAAATCAACTAATGAGATGGTCCTTTACCTGGATCTGCACATAGAGATGTAGGGAGTAACGTGAGTACGCTAACTCAGTAAGTAATAAAAGTAACTAAAAAATTTGAGTGTAGTGACGAGCATTTATAAATCATGTAAATCCATATAATGAGCAACAATGGAACTGAATAATCAAGCCAGGGATTTACATTCCAAATATTTCATAAAACTCCAGTTTCCATTTTTAAAACTCTCGCATAAAAACATTTGTCCAACATTATCATCAGAGGCTCAGTGTAAAGAATAGTGAAACAGTAGTTTCATAAAAATATAAGCCCATCGGGCACATTAGCACTCACAAATAAAGCCTCTCAGTCACTCGTGACTCCACTATCACAATCTCATGCTCTCAATTAAACACTCGTACTCAGCAAGTACCATGAATACACACAACTACTGCAGCGCGCAGCCCGATCCAACACACACACACACACACACACACATATATATATATATATATATACACTGATGTGGCGTGCAGCCCGATCCTTATAAAATACGTTTCGGCGTGCCGCCCGATCCATATAATAGTCGACTGCGCTCACTGGGGGTGTACAGACTCCTGGAGGGGCTCCTTCAGCCCAAGCGCTATATCTGCTGGGGCGTGCTGCCCGATCCAATACGTACATTGCTGTGGCGTGCAGCCCGATCCATATATAACATATATTGCTTCGGCGTGCAGCCCGATCCATTTATATATAATCTATATTGATGTGGCGTGCAGCCCGATCCATTTATAATCTATATTGCTACGGCGTGCAACCCGACACATTTATAGTCTATATTGCTGCGGCATGCAACCCGATCAATATGTAATATATAACATATATATTGCTGCGGCGTGCGGCCCGTCCATAACTATCCTCACATACTCGGTGCTAGGCCTCACTCAGTCATCCTCACAAGCCACTCGGGCAATTCATCTTAACTCACGGGACTCAGCCCAAAATACCTCTCAGAGTTTCAAACAGTGTGATAATAGTGAGAATAACAACAAGTGGTAAACATGACTTAGTTCACAGATGTTATATCAGGATAGTGGTAGAATAGTGTAAAAGTACCTCTGAGGGTCTAAACAGGTCGGCACTAGGCCCCAAACATGGCTCACATCCCATGAACAAGTATAAATTTCTAAAATACAGGATATCATAGGATTTCAAATTGAATACGCGGCTTAATGGTCACTAGGGGACGGAATATGTCACAATCCTTATCAGTGCACGCCCCCACGCTCCTCACCTAGCATGTGCATCACCTCATTTACCAAAACAATATCAAATAACGGTGTGTCATACCCTCAGGTTTAGTGTTAAAATCGTTACTTACCTCAAAAGCCCAAAAGCTACTCCGCGATGCTCTTGCTCCTCGAATTGGCTCCCAAATGCTCCCCGTAACCAGATTAACATCATCAATATACGCTAAAGGAACAAAACCCAATCGAAAGCTATTAATTTTAAGCATAATTCCCAAAATTGGCAAAACCCGAGCCCCGAGCCCACGTCTCGAAATTCGATAAAAATTACAAAACTAGAATCCTCATTCCCTTACGAGTCTACCCATACTAAATTTACCAAAATCCGACCTCAATTGCCGACTCAAAACCCCAAAAGAATTTTCCAAATTTTCCTCCCATTTTTCCACTTTAATTTCTCAAATTCCAAGCCTAATCCGTCACAAAATAACATAGAAACGAGTTTTTAATCCGGGAAACTTACCTCCACTGAAGACTCTTGAATTCTCTCTTCAATTTGCTCCTAAACTAGCTCCACCCGTATGCAAAAATGGAAGAAATGCCCAAAATTTTGCGGAGGCACCTATTTATAGTTTATGTCTAGTTAATCCGCACCTGCGGACCCGCACCTACGGACCCGCACCTATGAAATTCCACTAAAAGTCAAATTCTCACCTGCGATGCCTCACCCGCACCTTCGGCTTCGTAGGTGCGGCCCATGCCTCACACCTGTGGCCTCCTCCAACCTGGCCTCTTCTCTCACCTGCGCAATGACCTTCGCACCTGCGGCCATCGCACTTGCGGCTCCCCATCCGCAGGTGCGGCCACACCAGCAGCAATTTTTGCTGCAATTACTAAGTCCAAACCTCCGTTAACCACCCGAAATCAATCCCGAGCCCCTCGTGGCCCCAACCAAAAATACCAACACATCCCATAACCTCATTTGAACTTAATCGAGCCTTCGAAACAGAAAAAACACTAAAATCACATCAAATTCAAGCCTATGAACTTTGAAACTTCTAAATTTTGCCAATGATGCCAAAACAAACCAAAACACATCCGATTGACCTAAAAATTTACATACATATCCAAAATGACATTACGAACCTGCTCCAACTGTCGGAATTCCATTTCGACCCCAATAGCCTATTTTTCCCTACTGACCGGAAATCGCCAAAAACTAACTTTCACCAATTCAACTCTAATTCTACATCGAACATCAAAACTTCATTCCGAACACACTCCTAAGTCCCAAATCACCTAAAGAAGCTATCCGAGCCATAAAATCTGCATTCCAGGGGCGTTTACCAATAAGTCAACTCCTAGTTGACTTTTTCAACTATTAAGCTACTTTAAGAGACTAAGTGTCTCAGTTCTCACCACGACCACTCCGAACCGAACCAACCAGACCAATACAATATAAACAGGATAAGCAGCATATGATAAAGCAGAAACAGGGGAAACAGGGCTAATCTCACGAAACGACCGACCGGGTCATTACATCCTCCCCCTCTTAAACAAACGTTCATCCTCAAACGGGTCTATAAACATACCTGGAGTCTCAAATAAATGAGGATATCTGCTCCGCATCTCCCGCTCGGTCTCCCTGGTAGCATCCTCCACTGGCTATCCTCTCCACTGAACCTTCACTGAAGTTATATCCTTAGACCTAAGCTTTCTGACCTGATGACCCAAAATAGGCACCCGGATGGATGGAATACCGCGAACTATGGGCCTCAGCTAGAATCAAAGCTCGAAGTCCATCCACATTTGGCACGCAAATCCGGCCCTGCATCCTCATGACCCTATCGTCACTGATAACCACATCCCTGGCATCACCGCGATGGACCCTGTCCTGATGAACAAGCAAGTGTGGATCATCATACTGGCGTGCTCTAATATGATCATAAAGAGAAGACCTAGAGGCTACACAAGCCAATACTCGCGGGGGCTCTGACAGATCCAATCTCGCCAACTGACCCTCTAAAGCCTGAACATCAAGTGCTAATGGCCGCTCTGCTACTTAAAGGTAGGCTAGACTCCCCAAACTCTCAGCTCTACGACTCAAGGCATCAGCCACTATATTGGCCTTCCTCGGATGATATAAAATAGTGAGGTCATAATCCTTGAGAAGCTCCAACCACCTCCTCTGAGGAAAATTCAGATCATTCTGCTTAAGCAGATGCTGCAAACTACGGTGATTAATGAAAATCTCACAATGCACTCCATATAAATAATGACGCCAAATCTTCAAGGCGTGGACAACAGTTGCTAGCTCAAGATCGTGCACTTGATAATTCTTCTTGTGCACCTTCAACTGTCTGGACGCGTAAAATCACCCTACCATCCTTCATCAAAATTGGTCCAAGGCTAACTCTCGAGGCATCACAGTAAGCTGTATAAGAACCTGGACTCGTAGGCAAAACCAACACCGGAGCTGTAGTCAAAGCTGACTTGAGCTTTTGAAAGCTCTCCTCATACTCTTCAGTCCACCTGAACTAAGCACCCTTATGGGTTATTCTGGTTATAGGTTCTGCAATAATGAAAATCCCTATACAAAACGACGATAGAACCCTACCAAACCAAGGAAACTGTGAATCTCAGTAGCTGATGACGGTCTAGGCTAGCTCTGCACTGCCTCTATCTTCTTTGGGTCAACCTGAATACCCTCACTGGGCACCACGTGTCCCAAGAATGCTACTGAATCAATCTATAACTCACACTTCAAAAATTTCGCATACAATCTCTTATTCCTCAAGGTCTGAAGCACAACTCTCAAATGCTGCTCATGATAAGGCCAGAATACACTGTGCATCAAGTGCATAAAGGCTGCTGGGGCATTGGTTAGCCCGAAAGACATAACCAAAAACTCATAATGACCGTATCTAGTCCTGAAAGCAGTCTTCAGAATGTCTTGCCCCCGAATCTTCAACTGATGATAGCCAGAACGCAAGTCAATCTTGGTATCATACTGGCACCCTGCAAATGATCAAACAAGTCATCAATATGAGGCAAGGGATACCGGTTCTTCACCGTAACCCAGTTCAGCTGCCGATAATCAATACACATACGCATAGAACCATCCTTCTTCTTCACAAACAACACCGGTGCACCCCAAGGTGACCCACTAGGACGAATGAACCCTTTATCTAGGAGTTCCTGAAGCTACTCCTTTAATTCCTTTAGCTCCGCTAGTGCCATACGATAAGGTGGAAGAGAAATAGGCCGAGTGCCTGGCACCAGTTCAATACCAAAATCAATGTCCCTGTCAGGTTGCATGCCTGGCAGGTCTGCAGGAAACACGTAGATAAATTCACGGACCACAGTAACCAAATCAATAGCGAGCGTCTCACCACTGACATCCCTCACAAAAGTCAGATATAATAAACACCCCTTCTCAACCATGTGTTGGGCCTTCAGGTAGGAAATCACTCTGCTAGGCACAAGAACCTCTCCACTCAACCCTCGGTCATCCTGGCATAGCTAAGGTCATGGTCTTAGCGTGACAGCCAAGGATAACATGACACAGAGATAACCAATACATGCCCTATATCACATCAAAATTGACCATGCTGAGTAACAGCAGGTCTACTCGGGTCTCCAGACCCCCAATAGATATCACACACTGTCGATACACAAAGTCCACACCAATAGTATCGCCCACCGGAGTCGACACATGAATAGACGTAACTAAATTCTCACGGGGCATATCCAGGAAGTGGGCAAAATAGGACGAGACCTAAGAATATGTAGAACCAGCGTCAAATAAAGCCAAAGCATCTCGACGACAGACTGAGACAATACATGCGATCACTGCATCGGAGGCCATAGAATCTGGCCTGGCTGGAAACGCATACATACGGGCCTGACCTCCACCTGCTCGACCTCCCTCTCTAGGGCAGCCTCTAGCTGACTGACTACCACCCATGACTATCTGGGTGGGTGGTGAAGTAACTGGAGCTAAAGTGTAGGGTTGGCCCCTCTACTGAGAAGAACCACCAAGACGAAGGGGACACGGCCTCCACATGTTCCCAAACTCTCCACACTCAAAACAACTCCCCGGAGCCGGAGACGAGGACTGATAGAAACTCCTGGCACCAGAATGCCCACTAGAAGAATCATGCATAGAGGAACTCTGAACTGGTGGTGCTCGAGCGGCGCTCTGGGCTGGGAGGGCACCGAATGAAGAACGACCTGGCTGAGAACTGCGGGGTCCATGCCCCGAAGATACACCACTATAGGCTGGGCGGACTGATTGAGGAGGCCTGAATGAACGAACTCTACCATGCTGAAACTGCCCCCAGAAGGAGCACCACTAGAACCACCCTATCAATGAGTCCTCTTGGCTTCCCTCTCCTCCCGCTCCTGGAGGCGAACCGACTCAATATCTCGAGAAATATCAACAACCTGCTCGAATGTAGCATCTGATACCCTCTCCTGCTTCATGAAAAGGTGGAGCTGATAAGTGAGGCCATCCACGAACCTCCTAATCCTCTCCCTATCAGTATGGACCAACTCGGTGGCATGAAGAGCCAACTATGAAAACCGCATCTCATATTGCATCAGTGATAGCTCCCCCTGACGCAACTGCTCAAAATTCCTGCGCTGCTCCTCCCTGCGAGACTAGGGTACATACTTCTCCAAGAAGAAAGTGGAGAACTACTGGCAGGTGAGGGGTGCTGAACCAACAGGACTACGCCTCTCAAAAGACTCCCACCAAGTGAAAGCAGCACCAGAAAACTGAAAAGTAGCAAACGAGACCCCACTGGTCTCTAAAATCCTAGCAGTACACAGCATCCTCTTACACTTATCCAGAAAACCATGTGCATCCTCGCCCTCAGCATCACTGAATGTCGGAGGCTGAAGTCTACTAAATCTCTCCAGTCTACGTTGCTCGTCCTCTTGCATAGTCGGAACCACGAAGTCCCAAACTGGAGCAACCGGCTGGGCTGGAACCGCCTCCGGTGTCTGATGGCCCTAGGTAACCTGCTCAGGTGTCCGGGCAACTGGAGTCTGACTGCCTCCCCCAGCCTGAGAAGTGGCAGAAACTACCTGAGCAAGGGTGGTACATACAGTAAAGATCTGAGACAAGGTCTCCTGAAGACCCAGAATAACAATAGGAACTGCCGGTGCCTGAGCCTGTCCCGCTAGAGTATCTGCGGCGGGAATCTGATCCCAAATAGTAGGTGGATCAACTGGTACTGCTTTGGCTGCTGCACGGGCTGTCCCCTACCTCTACCACAGCCTTGACTACGGCCTCGACCTATCGTTGGTCTAACTAGTGGCTGATCACCCTGATCGGTAACGCGAGTCCTCACCATCTGCGAGAGAATGAAACAACAGAAGTTTAGATTTCCAGAGTTAACAAAATGGCAGGACAAAATTGAAGAAAAATGAGATTGTTCCTAAGGGTTCCGCAGCCTCTCGAAGATAATTATAGACGTCTCCGTACCGATCCACAAGACTCTACTAAACCTGCTCATAACCGTTGAGTCCTATGTAACCTAGGTTCTGATACCAACTTGTTACGACCCTAAATCCTAAACCGACCGTGATGGCGCCTATCGTGGAACTAGGCTATCCAACAATCACATATTTACAGTTTCTTTCCAAAATACCAACTCATTTTCAACATTTCATAGACGTAAGTAAATTACTGAATCTATTAAGCAAAACAAACAGTTAAATAGTCTAAAACCATCCCCAAGAGCCGGAGTCAACATGTCATGAGCATCTAAGGAATATACCAAAAATTCTACTATAATAATACAAAACCTCGGGATTAAGAACTAGGTACAAAATAAGAAAGGAAAACAAAGATTGCTGCGGACGCTGAACAACTACCTCTATATCCCGACTCCGGCTCTGCACGAAAATAGATGGCAAGCTTTCGGTATCAGCACCTGTACCTGCAGATAGGGGTGCAGAGAGTAATGTGAGTACGCCAACTCAGTAGTAATAGAAATAAATCAAGTCTAACCAGTAAGAAACACATAAAATCAAATCATCAGTTCACAATAAGCATAACCTTTCTTTACAATAGCATATATATATATATATATATATATATATATATATATATATATATATGAAATCAACATACCTTAAAATCCAACTTCAGTAAAAATCCTTTGAAAAATGTGTTTTTCCAACAATTTTTCAGAAATAAAAATACCTTAAAAATTTAGTGTAAAATGTAATAAGTCATAAGTAGTCCCTCGGGAAAAAACATCTAAATCGCCCCTCGGGCAGAACATCACTCAGCATACCTCACAGTCACTCAGTATCAGCCCCTCGGGAAACCTCACTATCACTCATGCCTCCCAGTCACTCGTCACTCGGCACTCGCACTCAGTAGGTACCTGCGCTCACTGGGGGTGTGTACAGACTCCGAAGGGGATCCTTCAGCCCAAGCGCTAATATCAAGCCACCTCGTGGCATATCATATCCTCACAATCAGGCCCTCGGCCTCACTCAGTCAGAAACTCTCAAAAGCCCCTTGAGCGTATCAGTAAAACAGGATACTCGACCCCAAAAAACATAATTTTATATCTCAAAACAGTGTAAACAGGCTGATTTTCAAAATCAGTTAAGCATAACATGGCTGAGTGTAAATCATAAGTCAATTCAGTGAGGAAAAATAGCAATAAAATGAAAAGCCCCCAAGGGGTCTAAACAAGTCGGCACGAGGCCCCAAACATGGATTATAGCCCAAATTTAGCAATAGTTTTAGAACACCATTTAACATATGATTTAGAGTAAAATACACAACTCAATAGTGCCGCAGAGAGGACCAAGTCCAATCCAAAAATCAGTGCACGCCACATACTCGTCATCCAACATGTGCGCCATTCTAAAAATGGTGAGAAATACGAAGTCCGGGGTTTCATATCCTCAGGCCAAGATTTATAGCCATTACTTACCTTTACCGGGCCACAATACTAATCCGCGATGGTCTTGCCCCTCAAATCAGCTCCTGATTGCTCCGAATCTAACCAAAACCAGATTAACATCATCAATATACGCTAAAGGAACAAAACCCAATCGAAAACTATCAATTTTAAGCACAATTCCCTAAATTGGCCAAACCCGAGCCCCGGTCTCATGCCTCAAAATTCGATAAAAATTGCGTCACAAGAATCCTTATCTCTTCCCGAGTCTACACATATAAAATGCGCCAAAATCCGACCACGAACAACTCCTAAATTCCTTAATTACAACTCTCAATCTCCCAAGCCCTAAACCCTCAATTTATGCCATTTAATCCCCAAATTCCAAGCCTAATCCGTCACAAAATAACATAGAATCTAGTTTATAGTCCGGGAAACTTACCTCCACTGAAGACTCTCGAATTCCTCTTTCAAATTGCTCCAAAATTAACTCAACCCACATGCAAAAATGAAAGAAATGCCAAAATTTTGCGGAGGCACCTATTTATAACTCCTGCCCAGTTAATCCGCACCTGCAGACCATTCTTCACACCTGCGGTCCCAGGTGCGCACCTGCGCAATTCCACTAAAAGTCCAAACTCCGCACCTAGGAGTCCTTTTTCGCACCTGCAGGTCCCACGTCTGCATATGTGGTCCCACACTGAGCTGCCCAAATTCCACATCTGCGGATCCCTTTTTGGTTCTGTGGGCCCGCACCTGCGGCTCCTCATCCGCAGGTGCGGCCACACTAGTAAAATAACACCAGCAACAATTTTGCTGCAAATTCCAAAGTCCAAACCTCCGTTAACCATCCAAAATCAATCCCGAGCCCCTCGGAGCCCCAACCAAACATCCCAACACATCCCATAACCTCATTTGAACTTAATCGAGCTTTTGAAAGACCAAAAACAACGCAAAAACACCAAAATCACATCAAATTCAAGCCTAAGAACTTTGATATTTCTAAATTTCGCAAATGATGCTCAAAACCACGCAAAACACATTCGATTGACCTAAAAATTTGCACACATATCCAAAATGACATTACCAACCTTATCCAACTTCCAAAATTCCATTCCGGCCCTGATAGCCTATTTCCCCTGCCGACCGAAAATCGCCAAAAACTATCTTTCGCCAATTCAAGCCAAATTCTACTCCGGACATCAAAACTTCATTCCGAGCACACTCCTAAGTCCCAAATAACCTAATGAAGCTATCCGAGCCATAACATATACATTCCGATGTCGTTTACCAATAAGTCAACTCCTATTTGACTTTTCCAACTATTGAGCTAATTTAAGAGACTAAGTGTCTCATCTCTCACCACGACCACTCCAAACTCGAACCAACCGATCCAATACAACATAAATTGGCAAGCCAACATATGATAAATCAGAAACGGGGGAAAAAGGGCTAATCTTACGGAACAACCGGCCAGGTCGTTACAGTTAAGGAACAAAAGGAATTAGTAGGAGATCACTTACCAATGATTTGGAGAAGTTTGGGTCTTTGGAAAATAGCTTATGGAGGTTTAGGGTTTGAGAGAATTGAAAAAGAAGTGAAAAAACCGTCTAAAATCTAATTTAACTGGGTGTGGATCTCTCATTTGCGAACCCTTCGATTTTGGGCAGTCATCGCATTTGCGACATTTCGCTGCCTCACATTTGCAAATAGGAATCTCGCATTTGCATGATCTGGGGCTAGCCCAGGACTTCGCAAATGCGAAGACTGATCTCGCAAATGCGAGATCAGAAGCCTGCAACACAAATTTTCAGCAGTGATGAAATTTTCCAATTCTAGCCACTCCATAGCCTACGCGAAACTCAACCGAGCCCTTAGGGATCCAAACCAAACATGCACGTAAGTCTAGAAACATCATACGAACTTGCTCGTGCAATCAAATCATCAAAATAACATCAAAATCTACAAATTAACCTCAAAACTCCAGATTTCCTCAAGAACACTCAAATATCTATGTTTTCAACCGGACGTCCGAATCACGTCAAACCAACTCTGATTCTCATCAAATTACACAGATAGGACTTAAATATCATAACAAACTTGCTCCGAGCTCCGGAACAAAAATATGGGCCTGATACCAACAATTTTACATATTATCATTTCTTTATTTCCTGTAATAAACAGCTGAATAATTTTATTCAAAAATTGTTTTCTAAGGCTAGGGACCTCGAAATTTAATTTCGGGCATACACCCAAGTCCCATATTTTACTGCGGACCTCCCGGGATCATCAAAACACATATCCGAGTCCGTTTACTCAAAATATTGACCAAAATCAACTAAAACCAAATTTTAACTCTAGAAATTACTATTACTAATATTTTGACATAAAAGCTTTCCGGTTTCATGCCTAGACTGCAATTGAGGTAAAAAATTAATAATTTAAAGGCTAATGAGCCTGGAATGGAGTCTTAATTTATAAGATGACCCTTTGGGTCATCACAATCTCCACCTCTAAAAAAACGTTCTTCCTCGAACGAACAAAGAAAATTACCTGAACATGCAAACAAGGGATGATATCTACTCTGCATGGCCGACTCAGACTCCCAAGTAGCTGCCTCAATGGGCTGACCTTTCCACTGCACTCGAACTGGAGGATAATTCTTTGACCTTAACTGACAGATTTGCCAGTCTAAAATGGCTACCGGCTCCTCCTCATAAGTTAAGTCTTTGTACAATTGGATAGAGCTAAAATCTAACACGTGGGAAGGGTCACCATGATATTTCCGGAGCATAGACACATGGAATACCGTATGAACTGAGGATAACCCTGGAGGCAACGCAAGTCTATAAGCTACCTCCCCCACTCTATCAAGAATCTCAAATGGCCCGATATAGCTAAGGCTCAACTTGCCCTTCTTCCCAAATCTCATAACACCCTTCATGGGCGATACCCGAAGTAATACTCTCTCTCCAACCATGAATGCCACATCACGAACCTTACGGCCGGCGTAACTCTTTTGCCTAGACTGAGTTGCACGAAGTCGATCCTGTATAATCTTAATCATATCTAAGGCCTCTTGAACTAAGTCTGTACCCAATAACCGAGCCTCTCCCAGCTCAAACCACCCAACTGGCGATCTACACCGTCTACCATATAATGCCTCATAGGGAGCCATCTCAATGCTCGACTGATAACTATTATTGTAGGCAAACTCCGCTAATGGCAAGAACTGATCCCATGAACCTCTAAAGTCAATAACACAATCACGGAGCATATCCTCTAAAATATGAATACTACGCTCGCACTGCCCGTGCGTCTGAGGATGAAATGCATTGCTCAACTCAACTCGGGTACCCAACTCTCACTGAACTGCCCTCTAAAAGTAGAAAGTAAACTATGTACCTCGATTAGAAATGATAGACACTGGCACACTGTGAAGGCGAACAATCTCTCAAATTTATATCTCTGTCAACCGCTCAGAAGTATAAGTACTTGCCACTAGAATGAAATGTGCTGATTTAGTAAGCCTATCCACAATAACCCAAACAACGTCGAACTTCATCTGAGTCCGTGCGAGTTTAACAACGAAGTCCATAGTGATACGCTCCCACTTCCACTCAGGAATCTCTATCTACTGAAGTAAACTACCGGGTCTCTGATGCTCATATTTCACCTGTTGGAAATTCAAACAACGAGCCACATAAGCAACAATATCATTTTTCATCCTTTGCAACCAGTAGTGTTGTCGCAGGTCCTGGTACATCTTGCAGCACCCGGGTGAATAGAGTACTTAGAACTGTGAGCTTCTTCAAGAATCAACTCATGAAGGCCATCAACATTAGGCACACATATACGAACCTGCATCCTCAAAACACCATCATCTCCAACGGTAACCTTCTTGGCACCACCGTGCGAAATTGTGTCCCTAAGGACCATCAAGTGCGGGTCATCATCTTGCCGATCTCTGATACACTCGAATAAGGAAGACCGAGCAACTGTACAAGCTAGGACATGGATGGGCAAAATATCCAACCTCACGAACTGATTGGCCAATGTCTGAATATCTGAAGCTAACGGTCTCTCACCAACTGGAATACATGCAAGGCTGCCCATACTTACTGCTTTCCTACTCAATGCATCGACCACCACATTGGCCTTCCCCGGATGATACAATATAGAGACATCATAATCTTTCAATAGTTCTAACCATCTCCTCTATCTCAAATTAAGATACTTTTTCTTGAACAAGTACTGTAGGCTGCGATGATCCATGTAAACCTCACATGACACACCATAAAGATAGTGCCTCTATATTTTCAATGTGTGAACAATGGCTGCCAACTCTAAGTCATGGACAGGATAATTCTTCTAATGAACCTTCAACTGTCGAGACTCATATGCAATCACCTTTCCATCATGCATTAATACTGCACCTAATCCAATACGAGATGCACCACAATACACCGTGCACAATCAAGAACCTGTGGGCGATACCAACACTGGCGCCGTAGTCAAAGCAATCTTGAGCGTCTGAAAGTTGAACCCACACTCGTTCGACCATTTGAATGGAACACCCTTTTGGTTTAATATGATCTTAATAATTATTCATAATCAATTACAGAATTACTAAATAACCTCACATAACAATAATCCCCTTTTAACCCTTCACAATACTGATAACTAGATGCGATGCATGAAGACATCATAATTATTTACCCGAATTAACGTGTCTCATTTAATGCAACATGGGCGGGCACCCACCTCGTAAGTAAAAGCTCAATAATTATAACACGGATGTGGAAAATTATGCACATACAAATTTTGTACAAAAATTTTCAAATAAACCTAACAGGCATGACTCCCTATTGGCACTATTGTAAATATTTTAATTTCACACGAGAGAATTTAAACACAAGAATTTCCATCACAAGGATCTCGTCCTTATATAACTTCCACCGCGGCTCGTAGCCCGATTTGAACATATCAAATCATATTAAAGATATGAGGATCTCGTCCTCAGTTCTATATCACAAGTACTATGCACATCATGTCAATCATGACATTTCTTTTCTTCTTTTAAATATTTTCCGTTAAATAGAATCACAACACATACTGATAGAAATAGCTATCTCCATAGAATTTCTCAATACAAGTATTCACATAAGTAGATTTCAGGGTTACGAAGCGCACCCATGAGTGGAGCATATTTGGGGGACTTTCTTAGATACTAATAACCGAATCAAGTTAAGGAAGTTATCACTTTATAATAACTAGAGATTGTACTTGTAGTGACACCATCTGGTGTAGCAACCTCAACCATACTATAGAAAATATATTAACAGGTTGGGTCTCCACCTCTAGGAATGTGACCTCCGCCATCGACATTACAACCCCTTTTTCCCTATCTGATCATGTAAGTTGAGTTGTAACTGCAATGGGGCACGTAGCCAGAGTGCTCTGATGAAATATGACTCTCCCAAGTCTAGGACAATTTCTACCACTAGCCGAAATAAAGTATCAACCTGCCCTGAGTCGTACAAAATATTTTACAATCACATTTGTGTCCTTTAATGAGTCTGTGAACTTTCCCTCTGGCTATATGACCCGAACTAGAAGTATGACGGGCTAACTTATCGAACTTGATCGAATATTATGACACCCTCATAGTGACCTGACGCAACCGTTCAAACCATATGTGCCACGCATTATGGAGAGTCCGAGAAACAAACTCCTTCAATAGCATTTATGAGAACCGAGTCAAGTAGTTGGTGTTGCATTGGCTGGTCATCCTCTTCGTAGGCTCCCACAAACACCGGCGGCCAATTTCTTCTTTTACTATGTTTACTCAACACTGCTGAGCTACCCTATTTATTCATATAGTCTTCGTTATCCTTTTGGGTTAACTCTCATCCATATTGACACACAATGATCACAAAAGCAGAGCTCTATAGAGATAAATCTTGGCACAAACCATATAGTCTAGAAGCTCGTCAACCACTGTACCCCACACCTGCGTGTGTGCGCCTACGGACAATGGTCCACTACTGCGGTCCCAGACCGCTCTTGCGGTTCCTTCCCTCGCACCTGCGGGCTATGCAAATGCGGAACTCCCCTCGCACGTGTGATCCCTGACCTCCTTCCCATTTCTGCTTCTACGGTTCCATAGCCACTTCTGCAGCTCCGCACCTGCGGCCCAAGGTGCGCAGGTGTGGTTACACCAAATACAACAACATCGGTCATCTCATCTAAGTCCATTTCAACCCGCTAAGCACCCGAGGCCCCCATGACCTCACCCAAACATACCAACCAATTCTAAAACACCATGCAAACTTAATTGATGCTTCAAACCAAATCGAACAACATCAAAAACATGAATTACACACGGATTCAAGCCTAATAAACTCTGAAATATCTAAGTTCTACAAATGACGTCGAAACATATCTAAACTTGGACATATAACCTCAAATTTTACACACAAGTCAAAAATGACATTACGAACCTACTCCCACTTCTGGAATTCCATTCTGGTTCCGATATCAAAATTTCCACTGCCGACCCAAAATCACCAAAATTCCAACTTTCACCAATTCAAGCCTTAGTCTACTATCGACCTCCAAATCACATTTCGGACACGTTCCTAGGTCCAAAATCACCTAACAGAGCTAACAGAACAATCAAAATTCGAATATGAGATCGTTTCACACAAGTTGATATCCGATCGGCTTTTCTAACTTAAGCTCCCAAATAAGAGACTAAATGTCTCAATTCACTTCAAAAACCAATACGAACCCTCCCGGCAACACAAAATAGCAGAATTAGATATGGGGAAAGAAGTTAAAAGGGGATCGGGGCTCTAACTCTCAAAACAATCGTCCAGGTCATTATAATCGACAACTTCATCGTCTGCGCCTTTCTTTCTTCCTACATTATCGGTTGATAATTGTTCATCATATCCAACAACTTTTCTCAGTCTATCAACACTAGAACATTCCACTTCAACTTGTTGTTAAACACGTTGAACTTCCTCAAATACTTGAACGTCGCCTTTAAGAGCTGCTTCCTCACCTTTTACATTTTTATCTACGACATTATGCAGTGCGTCATGAGCACCATTAATATCTGATAGAGGTTCGAACGAGTCGTTCATCCTATCATATTGTCGATAGTTCATCAATTCAAAATCTACATTGCCATCATCTATTCATTTTGGTTTGTCAACAATCTTAAACAACTTTTTAAACTTTTCATCAAAATATTCCTATAAAAAATTACTAACAATGATTAATCTAAATAAAAGAATAAAATTAGCAAGAAAAAAAAGTTTCTCTATAAATAAGATCACCTTGACTTTTTTTTAAAACCTCATCCACAATAGCAGATCGCTCATCCCGTTGAAACTCTTCAACAACTTCTTTCGCGATCATGTGCCTTTCTTCTTCTACATAGCTTTTAACCTCCCTCTTTACCCTCTAGTATAGAAATAGAAACAACACAATAATTTCATAATATAGAAACACAAAACAAAACTTGAGCTCTAAGAATACTGAAGTTCAGCAAATACAGAACACAACTTCAGCTCTAAGAATACTATAGTTCAACAAATACAAAACAAAAATTCAGCTAAAACATGCTGTAATTTTACAAATATAGAACACAACTTCTACTCCAATAATGCTGAAGTTCTTCAAAGTCAAAACAAAACTGCAGACAAACATACTTTACTTTACAAAATACAAAATAAAACTTCAGCTACTAGAATGCTAAAGTTCATCACAAACAGAACAAAAACTGCAGACAAAATATGTTGTAGTTTTACAGAACAAAGAACAAAAACTTTAGCTAAAAACTTACATGACATACTGTATTGACTAATTCATTATCAAACGACGTTGTAGAACAGTTAGAATGACTCTGGGTACGAGGTGATCCTCCAATTACAGGAGTTCGATTATTTTTCTTTATCGACTCCGACTACGTGGTGATTTAGCAGTTGAAGGAACCAGATTCAGTACCTTTGAACAAATTCGGCTGCATGGTAATTGTCTGATTAAAGGCATTGAATTTAATTTCTATCCGGTAAGAATTATATCCAATATCCCAAATGTCCGATATTTCTGTTTACTACAAAAATGTATATTATGAAAAATAAAATAAAACTAATACGTCAACATATTAACAAAAAAGGAAAAATAAAGAACATTAACTTACACTATGATTACTGAAGTAATCTTCATGAAGTTCTTTAAATATAGGCTGTAACGACCCGATCGATCGTTTTACGTTATCGGACCCCGTTCCCCCAAATGAAACTTCCCACAACGACTTTTTATGATTTATGACTTGTGGGGACTGGTGGTCCGGGATTCGGAGGTCTTTAGAGTGCAATAGGAACAATTGGTTCCTTAACGTTGGCCTTTAAGGCCAAGTTTGACTTCGGTCAACATTTTGGGTAAACGACCTCGGAATCGAGTTTTGACGGTTCCGGTAGATTCGTGTGATGATTTCAGACCTAGGCGTATGTTCGGAATGGATTTCTGATGAACCAGGGGCATTTCGGCGCCCAATATTGAAATAAGAAGTTCCTTAAGTTCATATTTTGGTTTGGGGGGGGGGGGGTTTTTGTGTTATCGAGGTCCGGACGGAATTTTGAGATAGGGAATAGTTTTGTTATGTTAATTATGAATTGCCTGCAAAATTTGGTGTCATTCCGAGTTGTATAGGCCAGTTCGGCATGTTGTTAGTGAAGTCTAGAAAACTTAAAGTTCTTAAGTTTGGTTCTTGGGAGTTTGGAGGTGTGATTTTGAGTTTTAGCATTGTTTTGGGTGTTCCGAAGGCTCGAGTGAGTCCGTATATGATTTGGGACTCGTTGGTATGTTTGGACTAGGGCTCGGGTGGGCACAAGTGCCTCCCGGGCACCTAACGGGGCTAAAAACAGCTAAAATAGCTGATGGTGCACCTGTTCTGGTGTGACCGTAGGTGCGGTTGCGACCCCCAGTGGTCTAGCAAATAATCGCACGTGCAGACAAAATTCCGCAGGAGAGGAGCCGCAGGTGCGATCTCCACTCCGTAGGTGCGGGCCCAGGATCCCCAATCCATTTCCGCAGGTGCGAGATTTTTCTCACAGGTGCGGTCCTCGAGTCGCAGGTGCGAAAGCACTGTCCAGATAGTGTGTTTTATATAGGGGTTTTAAACACATTTTGCTCATTTATTCTTCTTCCTTGGGGCGATTTCCACCATTGTTGAGGGGCTAAGTACCTGGTCATCTAAGGTAAGTAAAGTCTACTCTAATCTTAGCTTCATGCATGTATTTCTAGCTTAATTTTCTACATAAATTAGTGAAAAATCAAGAATTAGGTAGTAATCTAGAGCTTGTGATAATTTGAGAATTTAACCGTGAATTTGCTATGAAATCAAGTAAGAATCGTATATTAATGATCCTTAGGCTTTGGGTGAGTGTTCCCTTCGAGAATTTGTGGAATCCGAGCGTGCGGACCCAGGGTTGGATTTTGAGAACTTCTCAAGAATGTTGAATTATTGAAAAATTAGGATAATTTCCCTACTTTGCGCATGCATTGATGTCATTATACCGTAATTGGCTAGTTGCGAGTCCTCCGGTGTAGAGTTCGGAGATTCAGGCGCATCCTTAGTCCGCGGGGTAATTTCGACATGAGGTGAGTCTCCTTTCTAACCTTGTAAGAGGGACTTGTCCCCCTAGGTGATTTAAATGATATATGCGATAATTTGTGGGGGCTATGTGCGTACAAAGTGACGAGAGTCCGTACATAGCGACTATTACTATTATGTCCGGGTAGTTAGGCCCACATCATGCCTTGTGTTTTACTTGATATGAACTATATGCTTGTTGAATGTATATTTCCTATTGCTTAAATCCCCGAAGTTATGAAATTTGAGAGAACTTGTCAGAAATTGATCATGGAAAGGTATCCTCTTTTTAAGAAAAGGAATAATGTATGTGCATGTGACCGCTTCGCAATTTGTATTCCGCGAGCGGAGTGTGATTCCCCCCCTCCCAATCTTATGAGAGACGCACTTTTGGGACGGGCTGATTGATCTTTTGGCAGTGCGTAGAGAGATTAAGAGATGCACTTTTGGGATGAGCGGGTCGATCCTTCGGCAGTGCATAGAGAGATTGAGAGACGCACTTTTGGGATGGACCGATCGATCCTTCGGCAGTGCGTAGAGAGGTTGAGAGATGCACTTTTGGGACGGGCCCATCGATCCTTCAGCAGTTCATAGAGAGGTTCAGAGGTGCACTTTTGGTACGAGTCGTTCGATCCTCGGCAGTGCACGAGCGTGACTATCTTATGACTCTGGCCGGTTGTCGTTACCTTGCATGCGTATGATTTATTTATTATTAAATTTCATGCAATTGATTCGACAGATATTTGGGAACAAGCGAAGTGGTAATTGTTTATTTATCCCCAGCATTTTTCATGGATTTCATTATCTTACGTATATACTTGTTGCTTCACTGTCCTTACATGCCTACTGTTTTATTTACATTTTATTAAATTATACTGTTGGACCTTAGTGAGTGCCATGTCGACCTCTCGTCACTACCTCTTCGAGGTTAGGCGGAATACTCACTGGGTACATATATATTTATGTACTCATGCTGCACTTCTGTACTTAATTGTACAGGTTCTGNTACTCACTGGGTACATATATATTTATGTACTCATGCTGCACTTCTGTACTTAATGGTACATGTTCTGGGGCTGGTGTTTCTGGTTATCCGACCGGGGCTTGACACATTCTGGACCTGACTCCACGGTGATCTGCCTCCCTTGACGGTTCCTAGTTGTGCTATGGAGTTATCTTTTGTTTATTCCTGTCTATATCCTTTCAGACATCAGTACATCTTGTATCATCTTTTGTATATTCTACTTGATCGCCTATTGACTTGTGACACTAGTTCGTGGCACGCACATAGTAGATTCTATATTTGGATTGTATATATATATATATATATATATATATGTTGGATCACGATCATTTTGGCTATATGTATTTAAAATGGTAAATGCTTCCGCTTTTATTTAAACAAGCTAAGTGTAAAACTTTGGGAATATGTGGGGTTGGTATGTTAATAAGGAAAATCTCACTAATAAACTACCGTTGGCTTGCCTGACCCCGGTGTTGGGAGCCATCACGACTCGTGTGGGATTTTGGGTCGTGACAACATGGTATCAGAGCACTAGGTTCACGTAAGTCTCACGAGGCACGGGCGAACACAGTAGAGTCTTGCGGATTGGTACGGAGACGTCTATGTTTATCTTCAGGAGGTTACGGGGTGTTAGGAAACCTCTATTTGTTCTTACTCTATCGTGCAACCTATGATTTACTAAACTCATTCTTCTATTCTCTCACAGGCGGTGAGGACGCGTTCATCTGATGTTCTTGACCCGGGGAGGGCCACTACCCCCGCCGCCCGAGGCTTAGGGAGGGCACCGGCCTGTGGTAGGGGAAGAGGGCGTCCCAGAGCTATACCGGTCCCGCCACCAGAGGACCCTATAGTAGAGAAGCAAGATGAGGTGCCTCCTGCAGATCCTACACCTGTAGACTTTATGACGGTACTAGGCTTCCAGGTCGTCATGGGCCGTATGATGAGATTTATGGACACCATGTCCTAGGCTGGTTTATTTCCAGCAGATCCTGCCACTTCACAGGCGGGAGGGGGAGCCCAGACCCCTACTGCCCAGGCCGCAGGACCGATAGCATCAGTACATCACACCCCGGGTACACTGCCCGTGGGTGGTACCCAGCCTGTACCGGCAGCACCGGAGCCCAGACCAGCTGCGGATGGCGACCAGCATAAGATGTTAGACAGATGGACTCGCTTGCGCCCTCCAGTCTTCGGGGGTGAGCGAGGTGAGGAAGCCCATGACTTCATTGATAGGTGCAGGGATAGACTGCACAATATGGGTATCCTAGCATCCCATGGAGTGGAATTCACTGCATTCCAGTTAGAGGGCAGAGCTCACAGGTGGTGGCAGTCTTATATTCTTATCAGGCCAGCCGATTCTCCTACTATCACTTGGGAACAGTTCACACATATGTTCTTGGATAGATATATTCCACCCTCTGAGAGGGAAGAGCTGCGGGGTCAGTTTGAGCGGTTAGAGCAGGGGCAGATATCCGTGACGGATTATGAGGCCAAATTTTCAGAGTTGTCATGCAATGCTCTTATGATATTGCCCACCGATGCTGAGAGAGTTTGGAGGTTTGTAGCAGGGTTTCATCCAGGTATTAGATCCACCATGGCTCAAGAGGTGGAGATAGGTACCCCTTATCAGCTCGTAGTGGAGATTGCTCGTAGGATCGAGGGTTATCGGTCAAGGAGCAGGGAGCAGGGATCAGGGTCAGTAAGACAAGAGGTCTAGGTTTTCAAGGGATTTCAGAGGCGCCCCAACTAAGGGAAGGGGTCAGCATAGCAGTGGTCAGCCCAGCAGGACTTTTTACTCAGCGCCTCCACCACCTCCCCGAGGTGTTCCAGTGAGGCCTCATTTCAGTGCCATGCCAGAGCATTCCTACCGTCCTCCAGCCATTCAGAGTTCACACAGTGGTTATTCCAGTCATCAGACATCCTCCGATCCTTATTTCAGTGCTATGCCTGAGGGCTCTCATCGCCCTCCGGCCCTTCAGGGATCTTCCCCGGGGCAGCACACTGTGCCACCTGGGCATTGTTATGAGTGTTGAGAGCCAGGTCATATGAGGAGGCAGTGTCCCCAGAATTGGGGCAAGGCTGTGCAATAGAGCTATTAGTTGATGGGTCCGGCACTAGCAGTCCGGCCACCTAGAGGTGGAGGACAGGCCGGCAGGGGTCGTCCTAGAGGTGGAGGCCAGTCAGGGGGAGGTCAGACATCTCTTGTACACTCCGGTGGGGCTTAGTCTTCAGGTGCTCCAGCCAGGTTTTATGCTATTCCAGCCAGATCAGAAGCAATGGCCTCAGACGCCGTGATCACATGTATTATCTCAGTGTGTGGTAGAGAGGCTTCTGTATTGTTTGATCCAGGATCAAATTATTCATAGGTTTCAGCCCTATTTGCTCCTTTTCTAGATGTCTCTCGAGAGTCATTGGGATCTCATATATATGTGTCCACTCCTGTGGGCGACTCTGTGGTGGTAGACCGGGTGTGTCGATCTTGTGTGATCACCTTATATGGGTTCGAGACCAGAGCCGACCTTTTGTTGCTTGCCATGGTTGAATTTGAGGTTATTCTAGGAATGGATTGGCTATCTCCTTGTCATGCTGTGATTGATTTCCATGCCAAGACAGTTACTTTAGCCATGCATGAGTCACGTAGGCTAGAGTGGAGGGGTTCTTCAGTTAGCAGTGCCAGCTGGGTTATTTCGTTATTGAAGGCTCGACATATGGTCGAGAAGGGTTGCCTAGCCTATTTTGCTTATGTGAGGGAGACCACCGCCGAGTCTCCGACGATTGATTCTGTGCCAGTTGTTCGATAGTACGCTGATGTATTTACTTCGGATCTTGGGGGCATGCCTCCAGACCGTGATATTGACTTCTGCATTGATTTAGCTCCAGGCACCCAACCTATATCCATTCCTCCGTATCGTATGGCTCCGAAATAGTTGAAGGAGTTGAAGTAGCAGCTTGAGGAGTTGTTAGCTAAGGGATTCATCAGACCGAGTGTATCTTCGTGGGGTGTTCCAGTTCTATTTGTGAAGAAGAAGGATGGGTCTATGCAGACGTGTATTGATTACCGCCGGTTGAACAAGGTTACCATTAAGGACAAGTATCCCTTGCCACGCATCAATGATTTTTTGACCAGTTGCAAAGTGCTCGTGTGTTTTCTAAGATCGATTTGCGATCAGGGTATCATCAGTTGAAGATTCGGGCTTCAGATGTTCCGAAGACTGCTTTTCGTACGAGATATGGCCATTATGAGTTCATAGTGATGTCCTTTGGCTTGACTAATGCCCCAGCAGCATTCATGGACTTGATGAATAGGGTGTTCAGGCCATATATTGATTCTTTCGTCGTTGTCTTCATTGACGACATTTGGATTTAATCCTATAGCCTAGGGGAGCACGAGCAACATTTGAGAGTTGTGCTCCAGACCTTGCGAGAACATAATCTATATGCTAAGTTCTCCAAGTATGAGTTTTGGTTGGATTCCGTGGGATTTTTGGGGCATGTGGTATCTGGAGAAGGTATCAAGGTTGATCCTCAGAAGATCGAGGCAGTTCAGAGTTGGTCGCGTCCTACTTCAGCTACAGAGATCAGGAGCTTTTTGGGCCTAGCAGGCTATTATCGCCGATTTGTTGAGGGTTTCTCTTCTATTGCAGCTCCACTGACTATATTGACTCAGAAGAATGCCCCGTTTCGATGGTCTGACGAGTGTGAGGCGAGCTTTCAGAAGCTCAAGGCAACATTGACCTTAGCGCCAGTCCTAGTCTTGCCTTCCGGTTCTGGGATGTACAAGGTATATTTCCGACACTTCACGCATTGGCTTGGGGTGTGTATTGATGCAGGAGGGGAGAGTTATTGCTTATGCTTCACGCCAGCTGAAGGTTCATGAGAAGAATTACCCTGTGCACGATTTAGAGTTGGTGGCGATTGTTCATGCTTTTAAGATTTGGAGGCACTATTTGTATTGAGTGTCCTGTGAGGTTTATACAGCCCACCGTAGCTGGAAGCACATGTTCAAGTAGAAGGATCTTAATTTGAGGCAGCACAGATGGCTTGAGTTATTGAAGGATTATGATATCACCATTCTTTATCACCCGGGCAAGGCAAATGTGGTGGCAGATGTCTTGAGCAGGAAGGCTGAGAGTATGGGTAGCTTAGCTTATATTGCAGCATAGGAGAGACCTCTAGCCTTGGACATTCAGTCCTTGGCCAATCTCCTAGTGATATTAGATCTTTCAGAGCCTCATCGAGTTTTGGCACATGTGGTTGCTCAGTCTTCATTATTGGGAGAGATTAAGGCCCGACGGTTCTATGATTCGTGCTTAGCATAGCTTCGGGAGACAGTGGTTCAGGGTAGGGCCAAGTAGGTTACTATCAGCGAGGATGGTGTTCTGAGACTTCAGGGCCGCTTATGTGTTCCTAATGTTGATGGCATGAGGGAGAGGATTCTAGAGGAGGCACACAGTTCCCGGTATTTTGTTCACCCTGGTGCTACGAAGATGTATCGTGATTTGAAGCAGCATTACTGGTGGAGGCGAATGAAGAAGGAAACTGTGGATATGTGACTAGGTGCCTTAATTTCCAGCAACTTAAGTATGAGCACCAGAGTCTAGGAGGCCTACTTCAGCGGATGCCCATTCCTGAGTGGAAATGAGAGGGCATTGCTATGGACTTCGTGGTTGGGTTTCCTCGGACTTTGCGGAAGGTTAACGCGGTTTGGGTCATTGTGGATAGATTGACCAAATTGGCGCATTTCATCCCGGTGGTTACTACTTATACATATGAGAGGTTGGCCCAGATAAACATTCGGGAGATAGTCCGGTTGCATGATGTGTCGGTGTCCATTATATCAGATCGTGGTCCTCAGTTCACCTCGCACTTCTGGAGAGCATTGCATAGTGATATGGGCACCTAGATAGATCTCAGCACAGCATTTCACCCTCAGACTGATGGTCAGTCGGAGCGCACAATTCAGATATTGGAGAACATGCTCAGGGCATGTGTGATTGATTTCGGAGGTCAGTGGGACGAGTTCTTGCCTTTGGCCGAGTTTTCTTACAATAATAATTATCAGTCCAGTATTGAGATGGAACCATTTGAGGCTTTGTATGGTCGGCAATATTGTTCTCCTATCGGGTGGTTTCAGCCTGGAGAGGCTAAGTTATATGGCACCGACCTAGTGAGGGATGCCTTGGAGAAAGTGAAGTTGATTCAGGAGAGGCTCCGTACAGCACAGTGCAGACAGAAGAGTTACGCGGATCAGAGGGCGCATGATGTATCATTTATGGAGGGAGACAGGGTCCTATTGAAAGTCTCTCCCATGAAGGGTATTATGAGGTTTGGGAAGAAGGTCAAGCTGAGCCCGAGGTTTATAGGTCCATTCGAGGTGTTGAGGCGAGTTGGGGAGGTTGCTTATGAGCTGGCCTTGCCTCCCAGTTTATCAGGAGTTCACCCAGTTTTTCATGTATCCATGCTCCGGAGGTACCATGCCGACTTCTCTCACGTGGTTGATTTCAGCACTATTCAGTTGGATGAGAGGTTGGGCTACGAAGAGGAGCCAGTTGCTATTATTGATAGACAGGACCGCCAGTTGAGGTCCAAGAGAGTTTCTACCATAAAGGTCCAGTGGAGGGGACAATCAGTTGAGGAGGCGACTTGGGAGTCCGAGGAGGACATGTGGAGCAGATATCACACCTTCTCAGCACTTCAGGTATGATTCTAGACCCGTTCGAGGACGAACATTTGTTTAAGAGGTGGAGAATGTAACGACCCGATCGGTCGTTTTGCGTTATCAGACCCTATTCCCCTAAGTAAAACTTCCCACAGCGTCTTTTTATGATTTATGACTTGCGGGGACTAGTGGTGCGGGATTCAGAGGTGTTTAGAGTGCAATAGGAACAATTGGTTCCTTAAGGTTGGCGTTTAAGGACAAGTTTGACTTCGGTCAATATTTTGGGTAAACGACCTCGGAATCAAGTTTCGACAGTTCTAGTAGCTTCGTGTGATGATTTCAGACCTGGGCGTATGTTAGGAATGGGTTTCTGATGACCCAGGGGCATTTCGGCGCCCAATATTGAAATAAGAAGTTCCTTAAGTTCATATTTTGGTTTGGGGCGTGTTTTTGTGTTATAGAGGTCCGAACGGAAGTCTGAGACCGGGAACAGTTCTGTTATGTTAATTATGACTTGCCTGCAAAATTTTGTGTCATTCCGAGTTGTATAGGCCGGTTCGGCACGTTGTTAGCGAAGTCTAGAAAACTTAAAGTTCTTAAGTTTGGTTCTTGGGGGTTTGGAGGTGTGATTTTGAGTTTTAGAGTTGTTTTGGATGTTTCGAAGGCTCCAGCGAGTCCGTATTATGATTTGGGACTCGTTGGTATGTTTGGACTAGGGCTCGGGTGGGCCCAGGTGCCTCCCGGGTACCTAATGGGGCTAAAAACCAGCTAAAATAGCTGCTGGAGCACCTGTTCTGGTGTGACCGCAGGTGCGGTTGCCCAGCCGCAGGTGCGGGACCGCTCCTGCGGAGCGGTCCCCAGCATCGAAGGTGCGACCCCCAGTGGTTTTGCCAATAATCGCAGGTGCGGACAAAATTCCGCAGGTGCGATCTCCACTCCGTAGGTGCGGGCCCAGGCTCCCCAGTACATTTCCGCAGGTGCGAGATTTTTCTCGTAGGTGCGGTCCTCGAGCCGCAGGTGCGAAAGCACTGTCCAGATAGTGTGTGTTATATACGGGTTTTAAACACATTTTGCTCATTTCTTCTTCTTCCATGGGGAGATTTCCACATTGTTGAGGGGCTAACGACCTGGTAATCTAATGTAAGTATATTCTACTCTAATCTTAGCTTCATGAATGGATTTATAGCTTAATTATCTACATAAATTAGTGAAAAATCAAGAATTGGGTAGTAATCTAGAGCTTGTGATAATTTGAGAATTTAACCGTGAATTTGCTATGAATTAAAGTAAGAATCGTATATTAATGATCCTCAGGCTTTTGGTGAGTGTTCCCTTCGAGAATTTGTGGAATCCGAGTGTGTGAGCCCGGGGTTGGATTTTTAGAATTTCTCAAGAATGTTGAATTATTGAAATTTTTTGATAATTTCCCTACTTTGAGCATGCGTTGATGTCATTATACCGTATTTGGCTAGTTACGAGTCCTTGGGTGTAGAGTTCGGAGATTCGGGCGCATCCTTGGTCTGCGGGATAGTTTCGACACGAGGTGAGTCTCCTTTTTAACCTTGTAAGAGGGAATTGTCCCCCTAGGTGATTTAAATTTTCTATATGTGTCAATTTGTGGGGGCTACGTGCATACAAAGTGATGAGAGTCTGTACGTAGCGACTATTACTATTATGTCCGGGTAGTTAGGCCCACATCATGCCTTGTGTTTTACTTGATATGAACTATATGCGTGCTGAATGTACATTTCCTATTGCTTACATCCCCGAAGTTATGAAATTTGAGGAAACTTGTAAGAAATTGATCATGGAAAGGTATCCTTTTTTTGAAAAAAGGAATAACGTATGTGCATGTGACCGCTTCGCAATTTATATTACGCGAGCGTAGTGTAATTTTACCCTCCCCCACTCTTATGAGAGACGCACTTTTGGGACGGGCCGATCGATCTTTTGGCAGTGCGTAGAGAGATTGAGAGATGCACTTTTGGGACAGGCCGGTCGATCCTTCGGCAGTGCATAGAGAGATTGAGAGACGCACTTTTGGGATGGGCCGATCGATCCTTCCGCAGTGCGTAGGGAGGTTGAGATATGCACTTTTGGGACGGGACGATCGATCCTTCGGCAGTGCATAGAGAGGTGGAGAGGTGCGCTTTTGGTACGGGCCGTTCGATCCTCGGTAGTGCACGGGCATGACTATCTTATGACTCCGGCCGGTTGTCGTTACCCTGCATGCGTATGATTTATTTGTTATTAAATTTCATGCAATTGATTCGACAGATATTTGGGAACAAGTGAAGTGGTAATTGTTTATTTATCCCCAGCATTTTTCATGGATTTCAGTATCTTACGTATATACTTGTTGCTTCATTGTCCTTACATGCCTACTGTTTTATTTACATTTTATTAAATTATAATGTTGGACCTTAGTGAGTGTCATGTCGACCTCTCGTCACTACCTCTTTGAGGTTAGGCGGGATACTCACTGGGTACATATATATTTATGTACCATGCTGCACTTTTGTACTTAATGGTACAGGTTCTGGGGCTGGTGTTTCTAGTTATCCGACTGGGGCTTGACACATTGTGGACCTGACTCCATGGTGAGCTGCCTCCCTTGACGATTCCCAGCTGTGCTATGGAGTTATCTTTTGCTTATTCCTGTCTATATCCTTTCAGAAAGCAGTACATTTTGTCTCATCGTTTGTATATTCTACTAGATCACATATTGACTTGTGACACTAGTTCCTGGCACGCACGTAGTAGATTCTATTTTGGGAGTGTGTGTATATATATATATATATATATATATATATATATATATATATATATATATATATAGTGTGTGTGTGTGTTGGATCACGATCATTTTGGCTGTATGTATTTAAAATGGTAAATGCTTCCGCGTTTATTTAAACAAGCTAAGTGTAAAACCTTGGGAATATGTGGGGTTGGTATGTTAATAAGGAAAATCTCACTAATAAACTACCATTGGCTTGCCTGACCCCGGTGTAGGGCGCCATCACGACCCGTGTGGGATTTTGGGTCGTGACATAGGCTCTCCCAAAGATACATAACATAACATCCTGGGAACCTGACTGGCATCAAGGAAGTCGTCCTCTTTTAAATACTTGTCCCGAATATTTGGGAAGCGCTCATAGAACCAAACACATAATGGATTTAGAAATCCACCTACAATATACTCAGGTGAATTATTTTTGTCCTGGTTGTCCAAAGCATGTTATATTGAGGTAATGATCTTCTCAGAAGATGCATTACCCCGAGGATACTCAACACAAGCCTAATCGTCTTCAAATATAGCTGCATACTTCTCCAACACAGTTGATTCATTCTTTCTACGAAACAAAATAGACTCCACAACAAGAATTTCCATAAGCTTCACAGCATCTTCATCATTCTCGTATAAGTGTTTGAAATTCACATCATCTTTTTTAATTTTATTCCGGTTCATATGCACTCGAATGTCCTTCAAGGTCACACCCTTAGACTTCCCAAAATAGTGCTTCAGAATCTCATTGCCTTGTTTAATTGGTTTTTCAACATTATGTGATGTGATCCTCAAACCACACATAATGTGAAAGTCTTCAAGGCTGAAGGACACATCACGGCCAAAAATCTTGAAACTAATGTGTGATGACCCAATAGATCATCTTATGTTTTAGAACATAATTCTGCGCTTTGAAGCCTTAAACACCTCATATTAGCCCTCCTCGATTTGCGTGCATAGTCTGGGCGCTTTTTTCGGAAAACTTTTATGTGAAAAACTGAGAAAATATGAAATTTTTGCCTTAAAATCAATTTGAGTTGACTTCGGTCAACATTTTGAGCAAACAGACACAGGTTCATGTTTTGACGGTCCCGGCACGGAGTCGAATTCGGAAGTCCCTAGCCCAAGTTATCATACTTTGTTGAAATTTGAGGATTTAAAAGCTTAATGACTTTGAAAGTTTGACCAATGTTTGAATTTATTGATATTGGGTCTGTATTTTGGTTCCGGAACCCGGTGTATGCCGAATACTATAATTATGACTTGTCTGTCAAATTTGGTGTGAAACAAAGTTGGTTTGACGTGATTCGGACGTCCGGTTGTGAAAATAAAAGATTCAATGTTTTCTTGAAAATTACATTTCATTTTTTGTTTAATTCGTAGTTCTAGGTGTTATTTTGGCAATTTGATCACGCGAGCAAGTTGGTGTGGTGTTTTTGGACTTGTTTCTATGATTGGTTTCGAGCTCCGAGGGCTTGGGTGAGTTTCAGATAGGCTACAGAGTGAAATTGGACTTAGAAACATAGCTGATGCATTTTAGTTTATGGTGTCTATGGAAGATGTCACATCGCATTTGCGAGCCTCGCATTTGTAAAGTAACCATCGCATTTGAGAGCTTGGGTAGGGAAAGAGGTACTCGCATTTGTGAGGAAAAAGTTCCCATTTGCAAACTTGCTAGTTCCGCTTTTGCGAAGGTAGAGTCGCATTTGCGACTCAACATTATTTTGAGAATCTTCGCATTTGCGAAAAATGGTCCAGATTTGCGAGGGAAGCAGGGTTCGCATTTGCACCCATTTTTTTGCATTTGCGATTACTTGGATTTGATAAGAGTCCGCAATTGTGACCTACTTCTCGCAATTGCGAACATGACATCGCAGTTGCGATATCTGCAACTGAACATCTATGAGTTAGACGGGATTTTTGTTCATTCATCAAATTTTCAAAACAAGAAAATCCTAGAGGAGATTTTCCCAGGCACCATTCTTTCCCAAATCATTGGTAAGTTATTCTAACCCATTTTCTTTCAATCTTTCAGTACATTTACTAAGATTTCAACCTAAAATATAGAGTTTTTATGGTGAAAGTTGGGGAATTTAGTAGTTAGGGATTTATGTAAAATTGGGATTTAGACCTCAAATTGAGGTCGGATTCCAAAACAAATTACATAACCAGGCTCGGGGTGAATGGGTAATCGAGTTTTTTTCCGAATTTTGGGTTTGGACCACGCGAGCCCGGGAGTTGATTTTTTCGATAATGACCTAAATGAATCCTTTGCAATTGTGGGTAGTTTCCTAACGCTTAATTTGAATCGTTTGGTTGTTAATTTTTCTAGATATTTTCCACGACCCCAAAACCCAAGCCATCCGTGATGGCGCCTGTCATGGAACTAGGCTAGCCAACAATTGCATACTGACATAATATTTTCATAATTTCAACAAAACAAACCAATAAATAGTTTAACTACTACCCCTAAAATCTTGAGTCAACATGTCATGAGCATCTACGAGTAGTACAAAATAACCCTACTATCATAATACATCAAGTATCGGTACGCGGAAACTAAATACAAAACAAGAAATGGGAAAGAGTTGATGTGGATGCTGAACAACTACCTCGAAGTCCAAAATACGGCTCCACAAGAAGGAAGAAAAGTAGCCCTCGGTACCGGCACCTGTATCTGCACATAGGGGTGCAGAGAGTAATGTGAGTACGCCAACTCAGTAATAATGAAATTAAATCAAGTCTGAGTAGTATGAAACACATAGGATCAGATCATCAATTCACAATAAGCACAATCTTTCTTTCCAACAATGTATACATTAAATCAACACACTTTAAAAGCCAACTTCAGTAAAAATCTTTTGAAAAGTGTGATTTCCAACAATTTTAGAAAAATACCCAATAGTTTAGTGAAAAATGAAATAAATCATAAATAGCCACTCGGGCCAAAAACATGTATCATAAACCACCCTCGGGCAAATCATCACTCAGAATCAGTCGCTCAACATGCCTCACAATCACTCAGTATCAGCGCCCCAGGCATCCTCACTGTCACTCATGCCTCCCAATCACTCTACACTCGGCATTCGGCACTCACAATCACTCAGTATCATCCCCTCGATCATCCTCACTATCACTCATGCCTCCCAATCACACGTCACTCGTCACTCTGTACTCGGCACCCACACTCAGTAGGTACCTGCACTCACTAGGGGTGTGTATAGACTCCGGAGGGGCTCCTTCATTTTATATCTCAAAATAGTGTAAATAAGGCTATGTTTGGAAATCAGTTAAACATAATATGACTAAGAGTAAATCATAAGTCAACACAGTGAGGAATAGCAGTAAAATCCCCCAAGGGGTCTAAACAGGTCGGCACAAGGCCCCAAACATGGCTTATAGCCCAAATATAACAATAGTCTGTAAACACGATTAAACATATGATTTAAAAGTAAATACGCAACTCAATAGTTTCCACAGGAAGGACCAAGTCCAAATCCCCAATCAGACACACTCGTCATCCAACTTGTGCGCCACTCCAAAAATAGTGAGAAAATATGAAGTCCGAGGTTTCATACCCTCAGGACAAGATTTGCAGTCATTACTTACCTCAAACCGGCCCAAATACTAATCCGCGATACTCTTGCCTCACAAATCGGCTCTCGATTGCTCTGAATCTAACCAAAACTAGATTAATATCATCAATATAAGCTAAAGGAACAAAGCCCACTCTAAAATTATCAAATTTAACAAAAAATACCGAAATTGGCCAAACCCGACCCCCGGTCCCACGTTTCGGAATTCTATAAGAAATGCATCACAAGAATCCTTATCCTTTCCCGAGTTTATACATATAAAATGCATCAAAATCTGACCACAATTGACTCCTCAATTCCTCAATTTTAAGTCTCAAATTTATCAAGCCCTAAACCCCCAATCATACCATTAAATTCCACTAATTTCACCCTATTTTAGTCCAAAAATCTCATGGAAACAAGTTTTTGGTTCAAATATCTTAACTCAACGAAGTCCTTTTGATTTCCTCCTTTAAAACCCTCTCCCAAAGCTTAATCCCATATGAAATAAGCAAGAAATGGGTAAAAAATTGCGAAGGCTGGTATTTATACTTCCTGTCCAGTGAAACCGCACCTGTGTTCATTTCTCCGCACATGCGGTCATTTCACCGCACTTGCGGTCCCAGGTGCGCACCTGCAAAAATCACTTAAGTTCCACTTTTCGCGCCTGCGAAAAATCACCCGCACCTACGGCTTCGCAGGTGCGGTCCAGGTCTCGCACCTGCGATTTTCCTTTAGCCCGACCAATTCCGCACCTGCACATGCTGGCCCGCACCAGCGGCTACCATTTCACATGCGCAGCCACACCAGAAGCCTGGCACCAGCAGCTTCTTTAGCTGCATTTTCCAACTTTAATCCTTCGGGCGACTATCTGAAATCATCCCCAGCCCCCTCGAGACCCCAACCAAAAACACAAACAAGTCTCATAACCTTATTCAAACTTAGTCAAGCCTTCGAAACACCCAAAACAACGCTAATACACCAAGATCACATCGGATTCAAGCCTAATTCTATCCCCGAGCATCAAAACCACATTCCGAACACACCCCTAAATCCAAAATCACCTAATGAAGCTATCTGAACCATAAAATCTACATCCCGAGGTCCTTTACCAATAAGTCAACTCCCAATTGACTTTTCCAACTATTAAGCCAATTTAAGAGTCTAAGTGTCTCAGTTCTCACCACGACCACCTCGAACCCGAACCAACCGACCCAACACATCATAATTTGGTTAACTAGAACATAAACAAGCTGAAACAGGGGAAACAAGGTTAATCTCACGGAACGACCAGTCGGGTCGTTACATACTCCCCCTCTTAAACAAACGTTCGTCGTCAAACGGGTCTAGAAACATACTTGGAATCTCAAATAAGTGAGGATATCTGCTCCGTATCTCCCGCTCGGTCTCCTAGGTGGCATCCTCTACCAGCTATCCTCTCCACTGAACCTTCACTAAAGCTATATCCTTAGACCTCAACTTTTTGATGTGACAACCCAAAATAGCCACTGGCTCCACCTCATATGACATATCTCCCTCGTGTTGAACCGTGCTGAAGTCAAAAACATGAGACGGGTCACAAACATACTTCCGGAGCATCGAAACATGGAACACCGAACCTCATATGGCCCAATAAACTGGGGACTCAGCTTTCCCCTCTTCCCGAACCTCATAACACCCTTCATGAGTGACACTTTCAGCAGTACCTTCTCTCCCTCCATGAAAGACACATCCCGGACCTTCCGGTCTGCATAACTCTTCTGCCTAGAGTGCGCCTTGTGAAGACGCTCCTGAATAAACTTCACATTATCCATCTTATCCTGAACCAAATCTGTGCCCAATAGCCTAGCCTCGCCCGGCTCGAACCAACCTACCAGATATCTACACCTCCTACCATATATAGCCTCACACGGAGCCATCTGGATACTCGAGTGATAACTATTATTATATGCAAACTCCGCGAGCGGTAGAAACTGGTCCCATGAACCCCCGAAATCAATGACACACACGCAACATGTCCTCCAGAATCTAAATAGTACGCTCCGACTGAGGGCCTAACACTCTCTGCACGGCCCTCCAAAACTGAGATGTGAACTGGGTACCTCTGTCGGAAATGATAGAAACAGGAACCCCATGCAATCGAACAATCTCCATGATTTAAAACTCAGCTAACCGCTTCGAAGAATAGGTAGTACCGACAGGAATGAAGTGCGCGGACTTGGTCAGCTGATCCAAAATAACCCATATAGCATCAAACCTCCTTGACGGACCCTGTCCTGAAGAACGAGCAAGTGTAGATCATCATACTGGCGTGCTTTAATTTGATCATAAAGAGAAGACCTGGAGGCTACACAAGAAAATACTCGTGGGGGCTCTAATAGTTCCAATCTCACCAACTGACCCGCTAAAGCCTGAACACCAAGTGCTAAAGGTCGCTCCACCGCTGGTAGGTAGGCTAGACTCCCCAAACTCTTTGCTCTGTGACTCAGGGCATCGGCCACTACATTGGCCTTCCCCGGATGATATAGAATAGTGAGGTCATAATCCTTGAGAAACTCCAACCATCTCCTTTGACGCAAATTCAGGTCCTTCTGCGTAAGCAGATGCTGCAAACTACGGTGATCAGTGAAAATCTCACAATGTACTACAAATAATGGCGCAAAATCTTCAAGGTGTGGACAATGGCTGGTAGCTCAAGATCATGCACTGGATAATTCTTCTCGTGCACTTTCAACTGTCTGGATGAGTAGGCAATCACCCTACCGTCCTGCATCAAAATCGCTCCAAGGCCAAACCAATACCAGAGTTGTAGTCAAAGCTGACTTGAGCTTCTGAAAGCGCTCCTCACACTCCTCTGTCCACCTGAACGGAGCACCCTTATGGGTTAGTCTTGCCATGGGTGCTGCAATATATGAGAATCCCTCTACAAAATGGCGATAGTACCCTGCCAAACCAAGGAAACTACGAATCTCGGTAGCTGATGATGGTCTAGGCCAGCTCTGCACTGCATCTATCTTCTTCGGATCAACCTGAATAACCTCACTGGACACCACGTGCCCCAAGAAAGATACTGAATCAAGCCAGAACTCACACTTCGAAAATTTTGCATAAAACCTCTTCTCTCTCAAAGTCTGAAGCACAGTCCTCAAATGCTGCTCATGATCCTCCCGAGATCGGGAATATACCAAGATATCGTCAATAAACATGATGAGGAAAGAGTCAAGATAATGCCGGAACACACTGTGCAGCAAGTGCATAAAGGTCGCCGGGGCATTGGTCAACCCGCATGACATAACTAGAAACTCATAATGACCATATCTAGTCCTGAAGGCAGTCTTCGAGATGTCGGGCCCCCGAATCTTGAACTGATTATAGCCAGAACGCAAGTCAATCTTGGAAAGTACACTGGAACCCTGCAATTGATCAAACAAGTCATCTATACGAAGTAAGGGATACCAGTTCTTCATCGTAACCTTGTTCAGCTGCCGATAATCAATACACATACGCATAGAACCATCTTTTTTCTTCAGAAACAACACCAGAGCACCCCAAGGTAACACACTAGGCCGAATGAACCCCTTATCTAGGAGTTCCTGAAGCTGCTCCTTTAGTTCCTTCAACTCCGCTGGTTCTATACGATAAGGTGGAATAGAAATAGGCTGAGTGACTGGCACCAGGTCAATACTAAAATCAATGTCCCTGTCAGGTGGCATGCCTTGCAGGTCTGCAGGAAACACGTCCGGAAAATGATGGACCACGGGAACCAAATCAATAGAGGGAGTCTCACCACTGACATCCCTCACAAAATCCAAATACGATAAACACCCCTTTTCAACCATACGCTGAGCCTTCAGGTAAGAAATCACCCTGATAGGCACATACTCAAAAGAACCTCTCCACTCAACTCTCGAAAATCCTGGCATAGCCAAGGTCACGGTCTTACCGTGAAAATCAAGAACAACATGACACGCAGATAGCCAATCCATGCCCAATATCACGTCAAAATCAACCATGCTGAGTAACAATAGGTCCACTCGGGTCTCCAGACCCCCAATAGATATCACACATGATCGATGCACACGGTCCACAATAATAGTATTGCCCATCGAAGTCGACACATGAACCGATGCAACTAGAGACTCACGGGGCATATCCAGAAAATGGGAAAAATACGAATAAGTATAGGAATACGTAGAACCAGGGTCAAATAAGGCCAACACATCTCAGTGACAAATTGAGACAATACTTGTGATCACTACATCGGATGCCATAACATCTGGCCTAGCTGGAAGTACATAGATACGAGCCTGGCCTCCGCCTGCACTACCTCCCCCTCTAATGCGGCCTCAGGTGGTCTGCCCTCCACCTCTAGCTGTCTGGGCGGGGGGGGTGAAGTAACTGGAGCCGAAGTCGAGGGCTGGCCCCTCTGCTAAGAAAAACCACCAAAATAACGGGGACACTGCCTCCACATGTGCCCAAAATCTCCGCACTCAAAACAACTCCCTCGAGCTGGAGACGGGGACTGAAAGAAACCCCTGGCACCAGAATGGCCACTAGAAGAATCATGAATAGAAGAAACCTGAACTGATGGTGCTCGAGATGCACTCTGGGCTGGAAGAGCACTGAACGAAGAACGACACGGCTGAGAACTGCAGGGACCTGACTGCACCACTACAGGCTGGGCGGACTAGCTGAGGAGGCCTGAATGAACGACCTCTACCATGCTGAAACTATCCTCTCGAAGGAGCACCACGAGAACAACCAGATCCACTAGGCCTCTTGGCCTCCCTCTCCTCTCTCTCCTGGCGGCGAACTGACTCAATATCTCGAGCAATATCGACTACCTGCTCGAAGGTAGCACCTGATACCCTCTCCCTAGTCATCAAAAGGCGGAGGCCATCCACGAACCTCCTAATACTCTCCCTATCAGTAGGGACCAACTCGGTGGGATGACGAGCAAACTTTGCAAACCGCATCTCATACTACATCACTAATAGCTTCCCTGACGCAGCTGCTCAAACTGCCTGCACTGCTGCTCCCTGTGAGACTAGGGCACATATTTCTCCAAGAAGATAGTGGAGAACTGCTTCCAGGTGAGGGGTGCTGCACCAATAGTCCTACACCTCTCGAAGGACTCCCACCAAGTAAAAGAAGCTCCAGAAAACTGAAAAGTAGCAAACGAGACCCCACTGGTCTCCAGTATCCCTACAGTACGAAGCATCCTCTAACACTTTTCAAGAAAACCCTCGGCAACCTCGCCCTCAGCACCACTGAATGTTGGAGGCTGAAGCCTACTAAATTTCTCCAGCCTACAATGCTCATCATCTCGCATAGCTGGAACCATGAAGTCCTGAACCGGAGCAACCGACTGGGCTGGAACTGTCCCCGGTATTTGAAGGTCCTGAGTAACCTGCACAGGTGTCCGGGCAGCTGGAGTCCGAGTGCCTCCTCCGGCCTAAGAAGTAGCAGCAGTAGAAGATACATCGACTGCCTAGGCAAGGCTAGTACATACTATCAAGATCTGAGCCAAGGGCTCCTGAAGACCCGGAATAACAATGGGGACTACTGGTGCCTGAGCCTGTCCCGCTAGATTATCTGCGGCGGGAATCTAATCCTGAATGGTAGGGGTAGCCTCTGGTGCTCCCCCAGCTGCTGCACGGGCTGGTTACCTACCTATACCATGGCCTCGACCTTTCGCTGCTCTAGCTAGTGTCTGGTCACCTTGATCGGTAGCGCGAGTCCTCACCATCTGTGAGAGAATGACATAACATAAGTTTTGATTTCCAGAATCAACAAAATGGCACGACATAATTCAAGAAAATGAGATTTTCCCTAAGGGTTCTGCAGCCTCTCGAAGATAAATACAGACTTCTCTGTACCGATCTACAAGACTCTACTAAACCTAATCATAACCGGTGAGTCCTATGTAACCTAGGCTATGATACCAACTATCACGACCCCAAAACCTAAGCCGGCTGTGATGGCGCCTATCATGGAACTAGGCTAGCCAACAATCACATACTGACATAATATTTTCATAATTTCAACAAAACAAACCAAATAAATAGTCTAACTACTACCCCCAAAATCTGTAGTCAACACATCATGAGCATCTACGAGTAGTACAAAATAAACCTACTATCATAGTACATCAAGTCTCGGTACGCGGAAACTAAATACAAAACAAGAAATGGGAAGGAGATGATGTGGACGCTGAACAGCTACCTCAAAATCCCAACTCCGACTCCACAAGAAGGAAGAAAACTAGCGGTCGGTACCAACACCTGTATCTGCACACAGGGGTGCAGGGAGTAATGTGAGTACGCCAACTCAGTAGTAATGAAAATAAATCAAGTCTGAGGAATAAGAAACACATAGGATCAAATCATCAATTCACAATAAGCACAAGTATTCTTTCCAACAGTGTATACATTAAATCAACAAGCTTTAAAAGTCAACTTCAGTAAAAATCCTTTGAAAAGTGTGATTTCCAACAATTTTAGAAAAATACCCAATAGTTTAGTGAAAAATTAAATAAATCATAAATAGCCACTTGAGCCAAAAACATGTATCATAAATTTCCCCTCGAGCAAATCATCACTCATAATCAGTCGCGCAACATTCCTCACAATCACTCAGTATCAGCTCCTCGGGCATCCTCACTGTCACCCATGCCTCCCAATCACTCGACAGTCGACAATCGACACTCGCACTCAGTAGGTACCTGCACTCACTAGGGGTGTGTACAGACTCCAAAGGGGCTTCTTCAGCCCAAGCGCTAATATCAAGCCATCTTGTGGCATATCATATCCTCACAATCAGGCCATCGGCCTCACTCGGTCAAAAACTCTAAAAAAAGCCGCTTGTGCTGTCAGTGAAACGGGGTACTCGACCCAAAAACATCATTTTATATCTCAAAATAGTGTAAATAAGGCTAAGTTTCAAAATCAGATAAACATAATATGACTGAGTGTAAATCATAAGTCAACATAGTGAGGAATAGTAGTAAAAGCCCCCAAGGGGTCTAAACAGGTCGGCACAAGGCCCTAAACATGGCTTACAGCCCAAATATAACAATAGTCTGAAAACACGATTTAACATATGATTTAAAAGTAAATATGCAACTCAATAGTTTCCACGAGAAGGACCAAGTCCAGATCCCCAATCAGTGCAAGCCACACACTCGTCATCCAGCATGTGCGCCACTCCAAAAATAGTGAGAAAATATGAAGTCCGGGGTTTCATACCGTCGTGACAAGATTTACAATCATTACATACCTCAAACCGGCCAAAATACTAATCCACTATGCTCTTGCCTATCGAATCGGCTCCCTATTGCTCCGAATCTAACCAAAACCAGATTAATATCATCAATATACGCTAAAGGAACAAAGCTCACTCGAAAATTATCAAATTTAACCAAAATTCCCGAAATTAGCCAAACCCGACCTCCGGGCCCACGCCTCGGAATTCTATAAAAATTTCATCACAAGAATCCTCATCCTTTCCCGAGTCTATACATATAAAATGCATTGAAATCCGACCACAATTGACCCCTCAATTTCTCAATTTTACGTCTCAAATTTCCCAAGCCCTAAACCCCTAATAATACCAGTAAATTCCACTAATTTCACCCTATTTCATTCCAAAAATCACATGGAAACAAGTTTTTGGTTCAAATATCTTACCTCAATGAAGTCCTCTTGATTTTCTCCTTCAAAACCCTCTCCTAAAGCCTAATCCCGGATGAAATATTGAAGAAATGGCTCAAAAACCGCTAAGGCTGGTATTTATACTTCCTGTGCAGCGAAACCTCACCTGCGGTCATTTCTTAGCACCTGCAGTCCTAGGTGTGCACCTGCGGAAATTCACTTAAGTTCCACTTCTCGCGCCTGCGGATAATCGCCCGCACCTGCGGCTTCGCAGGTGCGGTCCATGTCTCGCACCTGTGATTTTCCTTCAGCCCGACCAATTCCGCACCTACGACTACCTTTCCGCAGGCGCGGCCACACGAGAAGCCTGGCACCAGCAGCTTCTTCAGCTGCATTTTCCAACTTTAATCCTTCCGACGACTATCCGAAATCATCCCGAGCCCCTCGGGACCCCAACCAAAAACACAAACAAGTCCCATAACCTTATTCAAACTTAGTCGAGCCTTCGAAACACCCAAAACAACGCTAAAACACCAAGATCACATCGTATTCAAGCCTATGATCTTAGAGATTTCTAAATTTGGCCAATGATGCTGAAACCAACCAAAACACGTCTGAATGACCTGAAAATTTGCACACATGTCCAAAATGACGCTACGAACCTGCTCAAACTTCCGGAATTCCATTCTGACCCCGATAATTAATTTTTCGATGTCAACCGGAAATATCAAAAAACTTAATTTCGCCAATTCAAGCCTAATTCTATCTCGGATATCAAAACCACATTCCAAACACACCCCTAAGTCCCAAATCACCTAACGAAGCTATCCGAACCATAAAATCTACATTCCGAGGTCATTAACCAATAAGTCAACTCCAAGTTATTTTTTCCAACTATTAAGCCAATTTAAGAGACTAAGAGTCTCAGTTCTCACCACGACCACCCCGAAACCGAACCAACCGACCCAACACATCATAATTAGGTTGAATAGAACATAACAAAGCTGAAAAAGGGGAAACGTGGCTAATCTCACGGAACGACTGGCCGGGTCGTTACATCATTCCCCTCTTAAATAAACGTTCATCCTCGAACGGGTCAAGAAACATACCTGGAATCTTGAATAAGTGAGGACATCTGCTCTGCATCTCACGCTCGGTCTCACAGGTGGCATCCTCCACCGGCTGTCCTCTCCACTAAACATTGACTGAAGTTATATCCTTAGACCTCAACTTTCTGATCTGACGACCCAAAATAGCCACTGGCTCTACCTCATATGACATATCTCCCTCGAGCTGAACCGTGCTGAAGTCCAAAACATGAGACGGGTCAGTAACCTACTTCCGGAGCATCAAAACATGGAACACCGAATGAATACCCGATAAGCTGGGTGGAAAAGCAAGTCTATAAGCCACCTCTCCAATCCTCTGAAGCACCTCAAATGGCCCAATGAACCGGGGACTCAGCTTTCCCCTCTTCCCGAACCTCTTAACACTTCATGGGTGACACCTTCCGCAGTACCTTCTCTCTCTCCATGAAAGACACATCCTGGACCTTCCGGTCCGCATAACTCTTCTGCCTAGATTGCAACGTGCGAAGCCGCTCCTGAATCAATTTTACCTTATCCAATGCATCTTGAACCAAATTTGTGCCTAATAGCCTAGCCCCGCCCGGCTCATACCAACCAACTGAAGATCTACATCTCCTACCATATAAAGCCTCATACGGAGCCATCTGGATACTCGACTGATAACTATTATTATATGTAAAATCCGCGAGCGGTAGAAACTGGTCCCATGAACCCCTGAAATCAATGGCACATGCATGAAACATGTCCTCGAGAGTCTAAATAGTACGCTCCGATTGCCCATCGATCTGAGGATGAAACGATGTGCTCAACTCAACCTGAGAGCCTAACTTTGTCTGCACGGCCCTCCAAAACTGAGATTTGAACTGGGTACCTGTGTCAGAAATGATAGAAAATGGAACCCCATGCAATCGAACAATCTCTGTGATATAAATCTCAGCTAACCGCTTCGAAGAATAGGTAGTACCAACAAGAATGAAGTGCACGGACTTGGTCAGCCGATCCACAATAACCCATATAACATCAAACCTCCTTTACGGACCCTGTCTTGAAGAACGAGCAAGTGTGGATCATCATACTGGCGTGCTCTAATCTGATCATAAAGAGAGGACCTGGAGGCTACACAAGCCAATACTAGTGGGGGCTCTGATAGATCTAATCTCACAAACTGACCCGCTAAAGCCTGAAAACCAAGTGCTAAAGGTCGCTCTACCGCTGGTAGGTAGGCTAGACTCCCCAAACTCTCTGCTCTTCGAGTCAGGGCATCGGCCACTACATTGGCCTTCACCGGATGATATAGAATAGTGAGGTCATAATCCTTGAGAAGCTCCAACCATCTCCTCTGACGCAAATTCAGGTCCTTCTGGTTAAACACATGCTGCAAACTATGGTGATCAGTGAAAATTTCACAATGTACTCCACACAAATAACGACGCCAAATCATTAAGGCATGGACAATGGCTGCTAGATCAAGATCATGCACTGGATAATTCTTCTCGTGCACTTTTAACTTTCTGGATGCATAGGCAATCACCCTACCGTCCTGCTTCGAAACCGCTCCAAGGCCAACTCTCGGGGCATCATAGTAAACTATATACAAACCTAAACCCGCAGGCAAAACCAACACCAAAGTTGTAGGCAAAGCTGACTTGAGCTTCTGAAAGCTCTCCTCACACTCCTCCGTCCACCTGAACAGAGCACCCTTCTGGGTTACTCTGGTCATGGGCGCTGCAATAGATGAGATTCCCTCTACAAAACGCTAATAGTACCCTGCCAAACCAAGGAAACTGTGAATCTCGGTAGCTGATGACAGTCTAGGCCAGCTTTACACCGCCTCAATCTTCTTCGGATCAACCTGAATACCAAGAAAGCTACTGAATCAAGCCAGAACTCACACTTTGAAAATATTGCATACAACCTCTTATCCCTCAGAGTCTGAAGCACAATCCTCAAATGCTGCACATGATCCTCCCGAGATCGGGAATATACCAAAATACCTTCAATAAACACAATGATGAAGGAGTCAAGATAAGGCTGGAACACACTGTGCATCAAGTGCATAAAAGGCCGCTGGGGCATTGGTCAACAAGAATGACATAACCCGAAACTCATAATGACCATATCTAGTCCTGAAGGCAGTCTTCGGGATGTCGGGCCCCCGAATCTTCAACTGATGATATCCAGAACGCAAGTCAATCTTTGAAAGTACACTGGCACCCTGCAATTGATCAAACAAGTCATCTATACGAGGCAAGGAATACCAGTTCTTCACCGTAAAATTGTTCAACTGCCGATAATCAATACACATACGCATAGAACCATCCTTCTTCTTCACAAACAACAACGGAGCACCCCCAAGGTGACACACTAGGCTGAATGAACCCCTTATCTAGGAGTTCCTGAAGCTGCTCCTTTAGTTCCTTCAACTCTGCTGGTGCCATACGATAAGGTGGAATAGAAATAGTCCCAGTGCCTGGCAGCAGGTCAATACCAAAATCAATGTCCCTTTCAGGTGGCATGCCTTGAAGGTTTGCAGGTAACAGGTCCGGAAAATCACGAACCAGAGGAACCGAATCAATAGCGAGAGTCTCACCACTAACATCCCTCACAAAACCCAAATACGATAAACACCCCTTTTCAACCATACGCTGAGCCTTTAGTAAGAAATCACCCTGCTAGGGACATACTTAGAAGAACCTCTCCACTCAAACCTCGGAAATCCTGGCATAGCTAAGATCATGGTCTTAGCGTGACAATCAAGAACAACATGACACTGAGATAGCCAATCCATGACCAATATCACATCAAAATCAACCATGCTGAGTAATAATAGGTCCACTCGGGTCTCCAGACTCCCAATAGATATGACACATGACCGATGCAAATGGTCCACAACAATAGTATTGCCCACCGGAGTCGACACATGAACCGATGCAACTAGAGACTCACGGGGCATATTTAGAAAATGGCCAAAATATGAAGAAGCATAGGAATACATAGAACCAGTGTCAAATAAGGCCAAAGCATCTCAGCAACAGACTGAGACAATACCTGTAATCACTACATCGGAGGCCATATCATCTGGCCTGGCTGGAAGTGCATAGATACGAGCATGGCCTCCACCTGAACGACCTCCCCCTCTAGGGCGACCCTGGCGATTTGGCCCCCACTCCTAGCTGTCTGGGTGGGTGTTGAAATTACTGGACCCGAAGTCGAGGGTTGGCCCCTCTGCTGAGAAGAACCACCAAAACGACGGGGACATTGCCTCTACATGTGACCAAACTCTCCCCACTCAAAACAACTCCCTGGAGTTGGAGACGGTGACTGAAAGAAACCCCTGGCACCAGAATGGCCACTAGAAGAATCATGAATAGAAGAACCCTGAACAGATGGTGCTCGAGATGCACTCTGGGCTGGAAGGGCACTGAACGAATAACAGCCCGGCTAAGAACTGTGGGGACTATGCCCCGAAGGTGCACCACTATAGGCTGGGAAGACTGGGTGAGGAGGCCTGAATGAACAGCCTCGACCATGCTGAAACTATCCTATGGAAGGAGCACCACTAGAACTACCAGATCCACGTGGCCTCTTGGCCTCCCTCTCCTCTCGCTCCTGGCGGTGAACTGACTCAATATGTGGAGCAATATCAACAACCTACTCGAAGTTAGCACCTGATACCCTCTCCCTAGTCATCAAAAGGTGGAGCTGATAAGTGAGGCCATCCACCTAATCCTCTCCCTATCAGTAGGGACCAATTCGGTGTCATGACGAGCCATTTCTGAAAACCGCATCTCATACTGCGTCGCTGATAGCTCCCCCTGACGCAGTTGCTCAAACTGCCTACGCTGCTCCTCCCTGTGAGACTGGGGTACATACTTCTCCAAGAAGATAGTGGAGAACTTCTACTAGGTGAGGGGTGCTTCACCAATAGGCATACGTCTTTCGAAAGACTCCCACCAAGTAAAAGTAGCCCCAGAAAACTAAAAAGTAGCAAACGAGACCCCACTAGTCTCCAGTATCCCTGCAGTACAAAGAATCCTCTAACACTTTCCCAAAAAACCCTGGGCATCCTTGCCCTCAACACCACTAAATGTCGGAGGGTGAAGCCTACTAAATCTCTCCAGCCTACGCTGCTCATCATCTAGCATAACTGGAACCACGAAGTCCTAAACTGGAGCAACCGGATGGGCTGGAACTACCCTGGTGTCTGAAGGCCCTGAGTAACCTGCTCAGGTGTTCGGGCAGTTGGAGTCTGAGTGCCTCCCCGGGCCTCAGAAGTAGCAGCAATAGAAGATATAGCGACTGCCTGGGCAAGGCTAGTACATACTATCAAGATTTGAGCTAGGGTCTTCTAAAGATCCGAAATAACAATGGGCACTGCCGGGTCCTGATCTTGTCCCGCTGGATTATCTGCGGCGGGAGCCTAATCCTAAATGGTAGGGGGACCCTCTGGTTCTGCCCCGGCTGCTACACAGGCTGGTTCCCTACCTCTACCACGGCCTCTATCACAGTCTCGACCTCTCGCTGGTGTAGCTGGTGTCTGGTCACCCTGATCAGTAGCGCGAGTCCTCACCATCTATGAGAGAATGAACAACAAAATTTTAGATTTTAAGAATCAACAAAATGGCACAACAGAATTCAAGAAAATGAGATTTTCCCCAAGGGTTCTGCAGCCTCTCGAAGATAAGTACAGACGTCTCCGTACCGATCCGCAAGACTCTACTAAATCTGCTCATGACCGGTGATTCCTATACCTAGGCTTTGATACCAACTGTCACGACTCCAAAACCTAAACCGGTCGTGATGGCACCTATGATGGAACTAGGCTAGCCAACAATCGCATACTAACATAATATTTTCATAATTTCAACAAAACAAACCAAATAAATAGTATAGCTACTACCCTCAAAATCTGGAGTCAACACGTCTTGAGCATCTACGAGTAAGACAAAATAACCCTACAGTCATAATACATCAAGTCTCGGTACGCGTAAACTAAATACAAAAAGAAATGGGAAAGAGATGTTGTGGACGCTGAATAACTACCTCGAAGTCCCAACTCTAACTCCACAAGAACGAAGAAAACTAGCTCGGTACCAGCCCCTGTATCTGCATACATGGATGCAGGGAGTAATGTGAGTACGCCAACTCAGTAGTAATGAAAATAAATCAAGTGTGAGTAGTAAGAAACACATAGGATCAAATCATTAATTCACAATAAGCACAATCTTTCTTTCCAACAGTGTATACATTAAATCAACATGTTTTAAAATCCAACTTCAGTAAAAATCCTTTGAAAAGTGTGACTTCCAACAATTTCAGAAAAATTCCCAATGGTTTAGTGAAAAATGAAATAAATCATAAATAGCCACTCGAGCCAAAAAAATATGTATCATAAACCGCCCCTCGGGCAAATCAACACTCAGAATCAGTCGCTCAGCATGCCTTACAATCACTCAATATCAGCCCCTCGGGCATCCTCACTGCCACCCATGCCTCCCATTCACTCGTCACTCGGCACTCGCACTCAGTAGGTACTTGCGCTCACTGGGGGTGTGTACAGACTCCGGAGGGGCTTCTGCAACCCAAGCGCTAATATCAAACCATCTTGTGGCCTATCATATCCTCACAATCAGGCCATCGGCCTCACTCAGTCAGAAGCTCTCAAAAAGCCACTCGGGCTGTCAATAAAATGGGGTGCTCGACCCAAAAACATCATTTTATATCTCAAAATAGTGTAAATAAGGCTGACTTTCGAAATCAGTTAAACATAATATGACTGAGTGTAAATCATAAGTCAACACAGTGAGGAATAGTAGTAAAAGCCCCCAAGGGGTCTAAATAGGTCGGCAAGGCCCCAAACATGGCTTACAGCCCAAATATAACAATAGTCTGAAAACACAATTTAACATATGATTTAAAAGTAAATACGCAACTCAATAGTTTCTACGGGAAGGACCAAGTCCAAATCGCCAATTTGTGCACACCACACACTCGTCATCCAGCATGTGCGCCACTCCAAAAATAGTGAGAAAATACGATGTCCGGGGTTTCATACCCTCAGGACAAGATTTACAGTCATTAGTTACCTCAAACCGGCCCAAAGACTAATCTGTGATGCTCTTGCCTCTCGAATCGGCTCCCGATTGCTCCGAATCTAACCAAAACCAGATTAGTATTATCAATATACGCTAAAGGAACAAATCGCACTCGAAAATTATCAAATTTAACAAAAATTCCCGAAATTGGCTAAACCTGACCCCGGGGCCTACGTCCCAGAATTCTATAAAAATCGCATCACACGATTCCTCATCCTTTCCGAGTCTATACACCTGCGATGATTTCTCCGCATCTGCGAAAGTTCACTTAAGTTCCACTTCTCGCGCCTGCGGATAATCACCCGCACTTGCGGCTTCGCAAGTGCGGTCCAGGTCTCGCACCTGTGATTTTCCTTCAGCCCGACCAATTCCGCACCTGTGCATGCTGGCATGCACGTGCAGCATCGCACCTGCAGCTACCCTTCCTCAGGCGCGGCCACACCAGAAGCCTGGCACCAACAGCTTCTTGAGATGCAATTTCTTGATTTTAATCTTTTACTTTTAGAATTGGATTTCAAGTTACTAACTTCTATTTTATCTTTTCTTCATTTTGAATCGAAAATAGAAGAGTTGAGTAAATCAAAAATCCAAAAGAGGTTCATGGCCAAGGGGAAAGATGTCCGAGTAACAGTGATTTTGGAATGTACTAGTTGTGTCTTTTCAGTGTTGATAAGATATCAAGAGGTATTTCCAGATATATTACTCAAAATAACTGACAAAGTACGCCTAATCGATTAGAATTGAAAAAATTATGTCCTTATTGTTACAAACATACGATTCATGGGGAAATAAGGAAATAGAGCGAACCAAGTACCTGTGTCTTACCCTTTCAAGGAAGGGGAAAAATGACATTATATATGTAACATATTTAAATAGAAAATAAACAAATCCTATTTTGGGTGGATTTAAACTGAATTAGAATTAAGAAATAGGATTTTAGGGATAAGGAATAAATTAAACAAACAAACCATGGATAAATCCAAGCGACCTTTTCTTAAATTCAAGCGATCTTTTCGTAGGCGTTTTCCCCCGATTGGATCAAATTACTTATAGAAACATGAGTTTAATTAGTCGATTTATTAGTGAACAAGGAAAAATATTATCAATACGAGTGAATAGATTGACCTTGAAACATCAACGATTAATTACTCTTTCTATAAAACAAGCTCGTATTTTATCTTTGTTACCCTTTCTCAATAATGAGAAACAACTTGAAAGAAGCGAGTCTACCGCTAGAACTACTGGTTTTAAAGCCTGAAATAAATAGGCTTACTTTTTCTTAACTTGAATCATAATTACAAGAATCTAGATTTGAGTATCGTGTCGTAATAAAAAAAATAAATCGGAAAAATAGATTTCTTTTTTATTGAATTGAACGTGTTCATTCATTTTGACTACTTTAGCATATTTTCTCTTCTCATACTAATTTCTACTCTACCTTCCCGGAGTTCATTCTCCGGGGAACTCCATTTAAATTATTCTGGTGGATTCTTTCCAATCTACTTCCTTTATGATTTCGTTCGAAATCATATAAAAACAATTCCTATTTGATATAGCTATTTGTGCAAGTATTTTACGGTTAAGAAGGAACTGTCTCTTGTACAGATCATGTATTAATCTACTATAAGTATAGGATACTCCCCTTTCGCGAATTACTGCTTTTATCCGAGTGATCCACAAACGACAAAAATCTCTCTTTTTCCTATCCCTATCCCGATGAGCC
>ML425419.1:0-22505 GCA_005239525.1 Nicotiana knightiana
GATATTGATTCTGATTGCCTTGATTACCACCCCAAGAGAAATTTGGATGGTTCCTCCAGTTGGGATTGTAGGTGTCCCCATACTGATTAGTTTGGCCTCGATTTACATTACCCACAGTCTTTCCTGGAGGGAAGAACCTTACCAGAAATTTTCTCGCCAAATCGTTCCATGTTGTGATGGAATTAGCTGGTTCTGCCTTCAGTCATCGCTTTGCTTCGCCCAATATAGAGAATGGGAAAAGCGTGAGCCTCACATAATCTGGCGTGACCCCCTTAGTGATATAAGTATCACTAATCTCCAAGAAGTTCAGAATGTGCTGATGCGGATCCTCGTGTGGAAGACCCAAAAACTGCCCGTTTGCATGAAGTAGTTGGATCATGCTCTGTTTCAGCTCAAAGTGCCCAGTGATTCTAGGCTTCACGATGCTGGAGGTGACATTAGCAATACTGGGCATTGCCACCTCCTGAACAGCCATGTGTTGTTCCTCTGACATGTTCACAGGAAATCGGATGAAGTCCTGAATATTGTCTGTATCTCTTGCTTCTCGCAATCTCCTGTGAAATGATCTCTCGGGTTCGAGGTCAAAGCCGTCAAGTCTACCCTGACTTCTGACCCTACGCATTCACTCGAAATTCCTGAGATTAGAGCAAAAATCACGTGACGTTAGAATCAATGAAATAAACAATTAAAGCAAAGTAACTAAAAAGTAGTCTATATTCAAGTCCCCGGCAACGGCGCCAAAAACGTGTTGGTCCAAAACGTATACGTGGTCGTAGCAAGTAATATAATGTTAAATTGAATGTCAAACCCATAGGGACTTGCATAAACTACTTGTTGAATCACTCTAATTGTTATTTAATCGAGCCAAAACAAAATCCAGGAATGTAACTAATTTATACTATGATTCTATGAACTAACTAATTATCAAGTGACAAAAATATTGTTGTGTGTATTCAGTAGAGACAAATATTCCAGGGTTGTGATCAGTTCACCACTCGTATTGCATTCTAATTAACTCTCCCTTTCATATAATTCACTCATGGTTTCTAATTAATCGATAATTGCTCTCGTAGCCTTCTCCCGAAGTACTACTCGCATATTCTCAATAGATTAATGCCTATATTCCTATGAAATTAATCTATTAGAACGCACTAAGATTACGATGTTTAATTAAGCACGGTGACTAGGTATATTCCTATCCTAACCACAAATCCGCTCCCCTGAAGGGTTAAGATCGCGCTCTCTTCAATTCTTCTCTAATCTATATACGGCTTTCCCAAGCATAACATAGATAGTATATAGAACCTAATTGCTGGCCAAACAATTAAGCAATTAAACGCAGAATTGAAGAAACAACCATATATTGAGTGAACTATAATCAAGGTTAAGTTAATGTCGAATAACAATATTCATGGCTAAACCACAACCCCAGAACAATGGGTGTTTAGCCACTCATGCTAGAATCAAACAATTGCATAAGTTTTGCATAAATGGAAAATACTAGAGTAAGATGAAGAAAACTGATAATCCTTTGCTTTCTCAATGATCTTGTGTGTATCTTCTCTCCAAAAATGGCATCCTCCCCTCAAAGTTGTGTTTTTGGTTCAACAAGACAGTGTTTTTCTTTTCAGATTCACTTATTCTGATTTCCAGGTTCATGCACTTTGCTTTTAGCATTTCACATTCTTTAGATAATTGATCCTTCTCTTTGGTTGTTTGTTGGTCCAAAAGGCACACACAAGTATACGTGGTCGTAGCAAGTAATATAATGTTAAATCGAATGTCGAACCCACAGGGACTTGCGTAAACTACTTGTTGAATCACTCTAATTGTTATTTAATCGAGCCAAAACAAAATCCAGTAATGTAACTAATTTATACTACGATTCTATGAACTAACTTATTATCAAGTGACAAAACTATTGTTGTGTGTATTCAGTAGAGACAAATATTCCAGGGTTGTGATCATTTCACCACTCGTATTTCATTCTAATTAACTCTCCCTTTCATATAATTCACGCATGGTTGCTAATTAATCGATAATTGTTCTCGTAGCCTTCTCCCGAAGTACTACTCGCCTATTCTCAATAGATTAACGCCTATATTCCTATGAAATTAATCTATTAGAACGCACTAAGATTACGATGTTTAATTAAGCACGGTGACTAGGTATATTCCTATCCTAACCACAAATCCGCTCCCCTGAAGGGTTAAGATCGCGCTCTCTTCAATTCTTCTCTAATCTATATACGGCTTTCCCAAGCATAACATAGATAGTATATAGAACCTAATTGCTGGCCAAACAATTAAGCAATTAAACGCAGAATTGAAGAAACAACCATATATTGGGTGAACTATAATCGAGGTTAAGTTAATGTCGAATAAAAATATTCATGGCTAAACCACAACCCCAGAACAATGGGTGTTTAGCCACTCATGCTAGAATCAAACAATTGCATAAGTTTTGCATAAATGGAAAATACTAGAGTAAGATGAAGAAAATTGATAATCCTTTGCTTCCTCAAATATTTTGTGTGTATCTTCTCTCCAAAAATGGCATCCTCCCCTCAAAACTCGGATTGGACCGGACTTAGAGACCCCAGGCGTTAAGCCCCAAACTCCCAGCTATAGCTTGGGTAGGCCTGGTGTTTGGGCTCTAACGCCCCACTATAGCCTGGATAGGCCTGGGTTTAAGCCCCAAATGCCCAGCTATAGCCTGGGTAGGCCTGGCTTTAAGCCCTAAACGCCTGGCTATAGCCCGGGTCACTCCTTTTCGACTCTTGAGCGTATTTTTGACGTTTATGCATCCATTTAGCTCGGCTTGCATCTCCAATTCACCTACACATGAAATAGACTCCATTATGCACATATGATGTGTATTTTTATCACAAAAGCACATAAAATGTAAGGTACATAATTCTTAAAACCATGATTTCTAGCCACGCATTATTGTTTCCTCAGAATCATCTATGAAATCAAGTAGCAACTCAGAGAGTTTTTCCTTAGATAGGAACTTTACTTTGTTTTTAAGATGGAAGATACTTACCTCTGGTTCTTCATGTGATTCCTCATCAGATTCTCCAATTTCCATGAGCGCCTGATCTTCAGTCTCCCCATCTTCTGATTCCTCATCTGAACTTTCCCCCCAAGCAGCAACCATAGCCTTTGTTGTGGTTTTCTCTGGTTGGACCTGTTCCTTCTTTCATATCTCTCCTTTTTCCATTCTACTTCCCACTGAGGACAGTTTTTGATGAGATGGTCAGTCTTACCACATTTTTAGCATCCCTCGTTGGTTGGCCTTTCTGGAGCTTTTGCTTTGTTGTAATTTCCTCCTCTAGAGATGCCCTTCTTCCTCATGAGAAAGTTTCTGAGTTCTTTGGTAATCATGGCCATCTCATTATCCTCCAGATCTGCTCCCTCAGTGATTCTTAGTGCTAGACTCCTCTCCTTCTTTGGAACATCCATCTTCATTGTCTGCCTTCTGAGTTCATAGGCAGTGAGGTTCCCAATAAGCTCATCCAATCTCAGGGTTATATTTTTGGATTCCTGGATAGCAGTGATTTTGCTTTCCCAGGAAATAGGCAAGACCCTTGTCAGGATCTTCTCAACCCTGTCCTTTTCAAGAATGACTCTTCCAAGAGCCTTCAGTTCATTAGTCAAGGTTGTGAACCTTGTGTACATCTCTTGGATAGTCTCTCCTTCTTTCATAGTGAAGTTTTCATACTGAGAGTATAGTAGAGTACCTCTTGACCTTTTTACCTGAGGTGTTCCTTCATGGGCTACTTACAAGGTATCCCAGATCTCTATGGCAGTGGTGCAGCTTTGGATTCTGTTGTACTCGTCTGGACCTAGTCCACACACCAGCCACTTTTTGGCCTTTGCATTCTTCTCCCATTTCTTCAGATCCTCAGCAGTGCAGTCAACTCTAGTCTTTGGTACATCTATACCTTCAGCAGTCTTCATCATGGTAGCTAGAGGACCATCAGTGACTATGTCCCAGAGTTCATAGTCTTCTCCAATCAGGTGGTCCTTCATCCTGTTTTTCCACCAAGAGTAATACTGGCCATTGAAGAGTGGTGGCCTTGCAGTTGATTGACCTTCCCAATTTCCAGGTGGTGCACTCATCTTGATCTTCTCCAAGGTGTTAGCCTTTCAAGGATAACCTGCTCTGATACCAATTGATGTTTTAGACGTCAATACCACACAAGAAGATAGGTTAATTTGTGTGGTATCCAATTTTTCGAGTGCTGTCTCTCTAGAAGAACCTGGTTCTTCTTGGTGTTCCAACTTCTACTGTTGCGGAATAATAAAAGCAGTAAAGTAAAAACACAGAGATTTTTACGTGGAAAACACCTGGCTCAAAAGGTGAAAAAACCACGACCTACTCCTCAGTAGGATTTGCTCAAACTCTTCACTAAAACTCTGAGCCAAACGGACTTACAAAATAAACTCTTTTGTAATCCTAGGACTAACTCTAATCCCTTCGTAGTAACTAGCCTCTAGCTAATTTCTACAAGCTTCAAGTTAACTCTAACTTAAACAATGTGTACCTATTAAAATTGCTTTTATGAAAGCTGCAAAGATACAATATTAAATCGCCTACTACTACCAACTAGACCCAATGATAAACAAAGGGAACTGGTTCTTCTAGGTGGTCTGTAGATTTTGTATCGCACGATAATTCTGCTTGCAAAATCTCTGGGAATTTTTCTTTCAGTTCTTGATTCACTTCTGCACTTGTGCGTCCTTAATTCAAGCAAGAATACTTCAATTATTTATAAAGTCAGTTATTTAGTTTGTCATTCAGTTCTGGTACAACTCTACCTGGGAGAAAGAGTTCGTATTAAACTCAACTTCCTTCCTTCATTACTGTCCTTGCTGAATTCAACTTCTATTCTCTTATCAATTTGCAACCTTTTCGCATTAGGAGACACTCTCATTGTTCATTGATTCACAATCACATTCATCTCCTATGCATATACGGTTCATATGCCAACGCGTCAGGTCAAGTATGTGTGCTCTGGTGGACCTGGTTCAACTGGTCAGACATTTGTCAATCTTCTAAACTATGCAGTGACTTGGGTCAACAAATAGACTAAATGTCTCTGTTCTCACCACGACCACTCTGAACCCGGACCAACCGACCCAACACAACATAACTAGGCTAAGCAACATATGATAAAGCAGAAACGGGGAAAACGGGGCTAATCTCACAAAACGATCGGCCGGGTCATTACATCCTCCCCCTCTTAAACAAACGTTCGTCCTCGAACGGGTCTAGAAACATACCTGGAGTCTCGAATAAGTGAGGATATCTGCTCCGTATCTCCCGCTCGGTCTCCCAGGTGGCATCCTCCACCGGTTGTCCTCTCCACTGAACCTTTACTGAAGCTATATCCTTAGACCTCAGCATTCTGACATGACGACCCAAAATAACCACTGGCTCTACCTCATATGACATATCACCCTCGAGCTGAACCGTGTTGAAGTCCATGGAACACCGGATGAATAATAGATAAGTTGGGAGGCATTGCAAGCCTATAAGCCACATCCCCAATCCTCTTAAGCACCTCAAAAGGCCCAATAAATCGGAGACTCAGCTTTCCCCTCTTCCCGAACCTCATAACACCCTTCTTGGGTGACACCTTTAGCAGCACCTTCTCCCCAACCATGAAAGACATATCTCGGGCCTTCCGGTCCGCGTAACTCTTCTGCCTAGACTATGCTGTGCGAAGCCGCTCCTGAATCAACTTCACCTTATCCAATGCATCCTAAACCAAGTATGTGCCCAATAGCCTAGCCTCGCCCGACTCAAACCAACCAACTAGAGATCTGCACCTCCTACCATATAAAGCCTCATACGAAGCCATCTGGATACTCGACTGATAACTATTATTATAAGCAAACTCCGCGAGTGGCAGAAACTGGTCCCGTGAACCCCCAAAATCAATGACACAGGCACCCAACATATCCTCCAAAATCTGAATAGTACGCTCTGACTGCCCGTCGGTCTGAGGATGAAACATTGTGCTCAACTCAACCTGAGTACCCAATTCTATCTACACGGCCCTCCAAAACTGGGATGTAAACTGAGTACCTCTGTCCGAAATGATAGAAATTGGAACCCCATTCAATCAGACAATCTCCCTGATATAAATCTAAGCTAACCGCTCCGAAGAATAAGTAGTACCAACAGGAATGAAGTGCGCGGAGTTGGTCAGCCGATCCACAATAACCCATATAGCATCAAACCTCCTCGAATTCCGTGGGAGCCTAACTATGAAGTCCATGGAGATTCGCTCCCACTTCCACTCCGGAATATCTAATATCTGAAGCAATCCACCTGGTCTCTTGTGCTCATACTTGACTGCTGACAGTTGAGACACCGAGCCACAAACTCAACAACATCTCTCTTCATCCGCCTCCACCAATAATGTTGTCTCAGATCCTTATACATCTTTGCGACACCCAGATGGATGGAATACTGCGAACTATGGGCCTCAGCTAGAATCAAATTTCGAAGTCCATCCTCATTGGGCACGCAAATCCGGCCCTGCATCCTCATGACCCCATCATCACCAATAACCACATCCCTGGCATCACCGCGACGGACCAAGTGTGGATCATCATACTGGTGTGCTCTAATCTAATCATAAAGAGAAGACCTGGAAGCTACACAAGACAATACCCTCGGGGGCTCTGATAGATCCAATCTCACCAACTGACCCGCAAAATCTTGAACATCAAGTAATAAAGGTCACTCTGCTACTGGAAGGTAGGCTAGACTCCCCAACTCTCCGCTTTGCGACTTAGGGCATCAGCCACTACATTGGCCTTCCCCGGATGATATAAAATAGTGAGGTCATAATCCTTGAGAAGATCCACCCATCTCCTCTGACGCAAATTCAGATCCTTCTGCTTAAGCAGATGCTGCAAACTACGGTGATCAGTGAATATCTCACAATGCACTCCATATAAATAATGACGCCAAATCTTCAAGGTGTGGACAATAGCTTCTAGCTCAAGATCGTGCACTGGATAATTCTTCTCGTGCACCTTCAACTGTCTGGACACGTAGGCAATCACCCTCCCGTCCTGCATCAAAATCGCTCCAAGGCCAACTCTCGAGGCATCACAGTAAACTGTATAAGGACCTGAACCCGTAGGCAAAACCAACACCAGAGTTGTAGTCAAAGCTGACTTGAGCTTCTGAAAGCTCTCCTCACACTCCTCAGTCCACCTAAAATGAGCACCCTTCTGTGTCAGTCTGGTCATAGGTGCTGCAATAGATGAAAATCCCTCTATGAATCGGCGATAGTACCCTACCAAACCAAGGAAGTTGCGAATCTCGGTAGCTGATAACGGTCTAGGCCAGCTCTGCACTGCCTCTACCTTCTTCGGATCAATCTGAATACCCTCACTGGACACCACGTGCCCCAAGAACTCTACTGAATCAAGCCATAACTCACACTTTGAAAATTTTGCATACAATATCTTCTCCCTCAATGTCTGAAGCACAACTCTCAAATACTGCTCATGATCCTCCCAAGATTGGGAATACACCAAGATATCATCAATAAAAATGATGACGAAGGAATCAAGATAAGGCCGGAATACATTGTGCATCAAGCGCATAAAGGCTGCTGGGGCATTGGTCAGCCCGAATGACATAACCAGAAACTCATAATGACCATATCTAGTCCTGAAAGTAGTTTTCGGGATGTTTGGCCCCCAAATCTTCAACTGATGATAGCCGGAACGCAAGTCAATCTTGGAAAACACCCTGGCACCCTGCAACTGATCAAACAAGTCATCTATACGAGGCAAGGGATACCGGTTCTTTACCGTAACCCTGTTCAGTTGTCGATAATCAATACACATACGCATAGAACCATCCTTCTTCTTTACAAACAACACCGGTGCACCCCAAGGTGACACACTAGGCCGAATGAACCCCTTATCTAGGAGTTCCTGAAGCTGCTCCTTTAATTCCTTTAGCTCCGCTGGTGCCATACGATAAGGTGGAATAGAAATAGGCTGAGTGCCTGGCACCAGGTCAATACCAAAATCAATGTCCCTGTCAGGTGGCATGCCTGGCAGGTCTGCAGGAAACACGTCCGGAAAGTCACGGACCATAGGAATCGAATCAATAGCGAGAGTCTCACCACTGACATCCCTCACAAAATCCAAATACTATAAACACTCCTTCTCAACCATACGTTGAGCCTTCAGGTAGGAAATCACCCTGCTAGGCACATACTCAGAAGAACCTCTCCACTCAACCCGCAGACACCCTGGCATAGCTAAGGTCACAGTCTTAGCGTGACAATCAAGAATAGAATGACACTGAGATAACCAATCCATGCCCAATATCACATCAAAATCGACCATGTTGAGAAATGATAGGTCCACTCGGGTCTCCAGACCCTTAATAGATATCACACAACCGATACACATGGTCCAAAAAAATAGTATCGCCCACCAGAGTCGACACATGAATAGATGTAACTAAAGACTCACGGGGCATATCCAGAAAATGGGCAAAATTTGAAGAAACATAGGAATATGTAAAACCAGGGTCAAAAAATTCCAAAGCATCTCGGCGACAGACTGAGACAATACCTACGATCACTCCATCGGAGGCCATAGCATCTGTCCTGGCTGGAAACGCATACATACGGGCCTGATCTCCACCTGCTCGACCTCCCCCTCTAGGGCGGCCTCTAGCTGACTGACTACCACCCCTGGCTGCCTGGGTGGGTGGTGAAATAACTGGAGCTGAAGTCGAAGGCTGGCTCCTCAGTTAAGATGGGCCTCCAAGAAGATGAGGAAACTACATCCTCATATGCCCGAACTCTCCACACTCATAATAACTCCCTGGAGCTGGAGACGGGGACTGAAAAGAACCCTTGGCACAAAAATGACCACTAGGAGAACCATGCATAGAGGAACCCTGAACTGATGGTACTCGAGCTGCACCTCTGGGATGGAAGGGCACAAAATGAAGAACGGCCTGGCTGAGAACTGCGGGGACCATGCCCCGAAGATGCACCATTATGGGCTGGGCGGCCTGACCGAGGAGGCCTAAACGAACGGCCTCTACCATGCTGAATCTGCCCCCTGGAAGGAGCACCACTAGAACCACCCGATCCACGAGGCCTAGAGTGAGGCCATCCACGAACCTCCTAATCCTCTCCCTATCAGTAGGGACCAACTCGGTGGCATGACGATCCAACTCCGAAAATCGCATCTCATACTGCGTCACTGATAGCTCCCCCTGATGCAGCTGCTCAAAATGCCTATGATGCTCCTCCCTGTGAGACTGGGGTACATACTTCTCCAAGAAGATAGTGGATAATGACTTCCAGGTGAGGGGTGCTGAACCAACAGGCCTACGCCTCTCAAAAGACTCCCACCAAGTGAAAGCAACACCAGAAAACTAAAAAGTAGTAAACGAGACCCCACTGGTCTCTAGAATCTCGGCAGTACGAAGCATCCTCTAACACTTATCTAGAAAACCCTGGGCACCCTCGCCATCAGCACCACTGAATGACGGAGGTTGTAGTCTACTAAATCTCTCCAGTCTACGCTACTCGTCCTCTGGCATAGCTGGAACCATGAAGTCCCGAACTGGGGCAACCGGCTGGGCTGGAACTGCCCCCAGTGTATGGTGGCCCTGAGTGACCTGCTCAGGTGTCCGGGCAACTGAAGTTTGACTGCCTCCCCCGGCCTGAGAAGTAGCGGCAGTAGAAGATGCAGCAACTGCCTGAGCAAGGGTGGTACATACTGTCAAGATCTGGGCCAAGGTCTCCCAAAGACTCGGAATAACAATAAGCACTGTCAGTGCCTGGGCCTGTCCCGCTGGAGTATCTTCGGCGGGAATCTGCTCCTGAATTGTAGGGGGATCAACTGGTACTACCCTGGCTGCCACACAGGTTGGCCCCCTGCCTCTACCACGGCCTCAACAGTAGCCTCGACCCCTCGCCGGTCTAGCTGGTGGTTGATCACCCTGATCGGTAGCGCGAGTCCACACCATCTGTGAGAGAATGAAACAACAGAAGTGTAGATTTTCAGAATCAACAAAATGTCACGACAGAATTCAAGAAAAATGAGATTGTTCCTAAGGGTTCTGTAGCCTCTTGTAGATAAGTACAGACGTCTCCGTACTGATCAGCAAGACTCTACTAAACCTGCTCATGACCGTTGAGTCCTATGTACCCTAGGCTCTGATACCAACTTGTCACGACCCCAATATCCTAAACCGGCCGTGCTGGCGCCTATCATGGAACTAGGCTAGCCAACCATTTCAGACTATCATAATATTTCATAATTTCGCAAAATTAGCAGATTTTTAAAACAGAAACATGAGATGAACAATTTATACACTTCCCCAATACCTGGAGTCACTTATCATGAGCATCTAAGACTATAAATACAATGTAAGGTGACTTGCTACTACAAAGCCTGGAGTACAAAAGACAAAAAACTATGAACTGAGGAAAGGAAAGGAGGTGAGCTGGGGATGCTGAGCAGCTACCTCGATCCTCGAAAAAACTCTAAGTGCGTCCGAAAATCAACTAGTGAGATGGTTCGGTACCTGGATCTGCACACAGAGGTGCAGGGAGTAACGTGAGTACGCCAACTCAGTAAGTAATCAAAGTAACTAAAACCTTGAGTGTAGTGACGAGCATTTATAAATCATGTAATGAGTAACAGTAGAAATGAATAAATCAAGTCAAGAATCTACATTCCGAATATTTCATAAAACTCCAGTTTCCATTTAAAAATCTCGTATAAAAACATTTATCCAACATTATCATCAGAAGCTTAGTGTAAATAGGAGTGAAAACAGTAGTTTCATAAGACATAAGCCCATCGGGCACAATATCACTCACAAATAAAGCCTCTCGGCAAGCCTCTCAGTCACTTGTGACTCCGCTATCAAAATCTCATTCCCTCACTTAAACACTCGTACTCAGCAAGTACCATGAATATACACAACTGCTGCGGCGGGCAGCCCGATCCAACACATATATATATGTATATCTATACTGTTGTGGTGTGCAGCCTGATCCCTATAACATACATTGCAGCGTGCAGCCCGATCCATATAATAGTCGACTGCGCCCATTGGTGGTGTACAGACTCCGGAGAGGCTCCTATAACCCAAACGCTATATTTGTTGCGGCGTGCAGCCCGATCCAATATGTATATTGCTGCGGCATGCAGCCCGATCCATATATAACATATATTGTTGCGGCGTGCAGCCCGACCCATATATAATCTATATTGATGTGGCGTGCAGCCTGATCCATATGTAATATATAACATGTGTATTGTTGCGGTGTGCATCCCGATCCATAACTTTCCTCACATACTCGGCTCTCGGCCTGGACATATATATTCTTGCGGCGTGCAGCCCGATCCATAACTATCCTCAGATACTCGGCTCTCGGCCTGACTAAGTCATCCTCACAAGCCACTCGGGAAATTCATCTCAACTCACGGGAATCAGCCCAAAATACTTCTCAGAGTTTCAAAGCAGTGTATAACAGTGAAAAGAACAACAAGTGGTAAACATGACTGAGTTCACAGATGTTCTATCAGGATAGTGGTAGAATAGTGTAAAAGTATCTCTGAGGGTCTAAACAGGTCGGTACAAGGCCCCAAATATGGCTCACAGCCCATAAACAAGTATAAATTTCTAAAATACAGGATATCGCAAGGTTTCAAATCGAATACGAGGCTTAATAATCGCTACGAGGTGGACCAAGTCACAATCCCTATCGGTGCACGCCCACACGCTCGTCACCTAGCATGTGTGTCACCTCATTTACCAAAACAATATCAAATACCGGGGTTTCATACGCTCAGGTTTAGAGTTACAATCGTTACTTACCTCAAAACAACCCAAAAGCTACTCCGTGATGCTCTTGCCCCTCGATTTGGCTCCCAAAAGCTCCGAATCTAACCAAAACCAGATTAACGTCATCAATATATGCTAAAGTAAAAAAAACACAATCGAAAACTATCAATTTAGACACAAGTCTCGAAATTTGGCCAAACCCGAGCTTCGGGCCCACGTCTCGGAATTTTATAAAATTTACATCACAAGAATCCTCATCCCCCCACAATTCTATAATACCAAGAGCACCAAAATCGGACCACAATTTCCCACTCAAATCCTTAAAGAAATTTCCAATTCCATGCACCTAAGCTCCCTAATTTTGGGTTTAAATCCAACAATTTTCTGGTTTAATTACTTAGAAAATAACATAGAATCGAGTTATGAAGTTGAAAATCTTACCTCCAAGTGATTCCCTTCGATTTCCTCTTCAAACCCTCTCAAAGAGCTCCAAACCCGCTCATCAATGGAGGAAAATAGACAAAAATTTGTAAGAAAGGGCTATTTAAAACATTCTGCCCAGCACTAATATTTCCTTCAGTGCGATCGCGTCTCCAACCACGCGATCGTGATGCACATTCCAGACCACTCTACGCGTTCGCACACCAACACACGCGTTCGCATACCTCAAATATCCATCCCACACACGCGCCTCAGAACACCTATGCAATCGCACAAAGGGCCATGCGACCACACTGCTTCAGCTGCCCAACCTATGCGGTCGCAAACATTATTATGCGATTGCATAGAACCAACCTGCCTGCCTCAAACTTTACTCTACGCGATCACGGATGAACTCACGCGATCACAATGAACAAACCACTGCTGCTAAAACACCAGAAAACCAGCAATCTCCCAAAGACCAAAAGTGCTCGTTTGAGAATCTGAAACACACCCAAGGCCCCCGGGACCTCATCAAAACCTACCAACGTACCCCATAACATCATTCAAACTTAGTCAAGCCTTAGAAACACCAAAATCAACGCAAAAATACCAAACTCACATCAAATTCAAGCCTATGAACTTTGAAACTTCTAAATTTCGCCAATGATGCCGAAACCAACCAAAACACATCTGATTGACCTAAAAATTTGCACACATATCCAAAATCACATTATGAACCTGCTCCAACTGTTGGAATTTCATTCCAACCCCGATAGCCTATTTTCCCCTGCCGACCAAAAATCTCCAAAAACTAACTTTCGCCAATTCAAGCCTAATTCTACACTGGACATCAAAACTTCATTCCAAACACACTCCTAAGTCCCAAATCACCTAATGAAGCTATCCGAGCCATAAAATCTACATTCCGAGATTATTTACCAATAAGTCAACTCCCAATTGACTTTTTCAACTATTAAGCTAACTTAAGAGACTAAGTGTCTCTGTTCTCACCACGACCACTCCAAACCCGGACCAACTGGACCAACACAAAATAAATAGGCTAAGCAACATATGATAAATCATAAATTGGGGAAACCGGGGAAACGGGGCTAATCTCACGAAATGACTGGCCGGGTCGTTACACTTTAGTGCGTTTAATCATTGGTCCTTGGGGGACATCAACTCCTCCGATGATCATGTTGATCACGTGCTGAGGCTTTTCTTGTTCGACCTATTTTTTGGCATTTCTCTCCCTGAAGTGGCTTTTGGCTCGATCACTCAGGAATTATCGGAGGTGCCCGTTGTTGAATAAACGAGCAACTTCTTCTCTTAACTGTCTGAAATCTTCGATCTTGTGAGCATAAGTGCTGTGATATTTTGGTAGGATCGGACTGCAATGGTCGGTGTCACTTGGTCTCTTTGATACAGCCTATGGCTGACACGATACTGGCAGCGTCCACGTTGAAGTTTTATTCAGACAATCTTGGTGCTTTCCTGCTCTCGAGCGGCCTATCGAACCCATTGTTTCTCATCAGTCTTTGGCCACCGGACCTTTGATCTCTTCTCTTCTCGTTCCTTATGGGGTGACGCCCGATCTGTTTCCTCTTCGATCCGCACTGTATGGTTGATACCGATCTCGAACTGGTCTTGTCTCTTGATCAATGACCCTCTTAGATCTATCATCGGCCCTGAAAGGGCAAACATATCTAGAAGGGGCCCCGAGTTGGTTGTCCTCGACCCTGATATTTGACTGGTTCCTATTGTGGACATGGGCCTAGGTTACTGCCGGGTACTCCACAAAGTTTTATTTTAGCTGTTGAGAGACAAGGCTCTTTGGGGGTTAAGACACTGAGTGAATGCCTGCATAGTCCAATTATCTGCAACCGGAGGTAGGTCTATCCGTTCCATCTGGAACATTGACACGAACTCCCTGAGCATCTTGTTGTCCCTTTGTTTGACCTTAAAAAGGTCTGACTCTATGGTCTCGACATTGATGGCCCCGGCACGGGCTTTTATGAAAGTATATGCAAGTATAGAAAATGGGTCAGTGGAATTTGGGGGCAAGTTGTGATACCATATCATTGCTCCCTTGGACAAAATCTTCCCAAACTTCTTCAGTAACGCAACTCGATCTCATCGTCTTCCAAGTCGTTCCCCTTGATTGCGTACGAATAAGAGATCTCACGTTTGTTTGGATCTGTGGTCCCATTATATTTGAGGATGTCAGGCATACAAAACCTCTTTGGGATCTACTTTGGTGCCGCGCTCGGAGGAAAAGTCTTTTGGATAAACTTCTTGGAGTCCGGTCCCTTCAATATCGGTGGTGCTCCCGGGATCTGATCGACCATGAAATTGTATATTTCCAACTTCTTGTCAATAGCCTCAATTTTCTTCTCACATGACTTCACCCGTTTTGTCAATTCTTCAAGAATTTTTATTGCCTCAAAATTGACCCCAGGATCGGCTTCACCCGGTCTCTCAGTGATTTGTTCATTTTTGGGGGTGCTTTCCCGGGATTGTTCGGGTTCGACCCGTTGAGGGCGTGGCTTTGATTCTGTAGCTGTGCTATTGTCGCCTGTTAATCCTGCAGCATTTCAAAAATTAGTCGTAGGTTTATCCCATCACCTTCTCCTACGTGCGCTTCTCGAGCTGTTGGTCGAGGTCCCCTGTGAATACTATTTTCGGGATCAGTGGGTAAATTGATATTGATGGCCACCTGCGAAGTAGCATCGACCAGGTTAGCAGCTGGGACACCGTTGGGATTGGCAAGAGGCACCTCGTTACTAGGCACCAAATTATTATTTTCACAGTGATGTCCAAAATCCGCGTTAACATTCGAGTGAGCAGACTGAGAGTTTGATATTTTTGGCCCCACCTAAAATTAAGACTTCAAAGAACAAACGTAAAATAGGGTGTGTTATGGAGATTCTTATCAAATCGTCACTATTATCCTTAACCCCACGGTGGATTCCAAACTATTTACCCCAAAATTGGACAACAATTAAATTTGTACGCGATTTTAAGGATACGTGATTTGATTCAACACAAATAATTAAGAATATTAGATAAATTAATTAAAGACGAAATGAGCGATCAAACTAATTGTGATGTTATAGCCAAGCCTGAACTTAGATTGAACAGTGACCTCGTCCTCGATTGGACCCTCGATTCGAGCCCAATCGTGAATGAAGAACAGGATAAGTGAACAAGAACTTTAACAGTAGCTAAAAGGTAGAAAAGAAACTTGTAGTGCTTTGATTCGCATGATACAGTGTGTCTTACAAAATAAAAACTCTCTTTATCTAGTAGGAGAGTTTCATCCCTAGTATAAACCTAAAAAGGGTAAAAATCTTCCTTTCTCAGTATTTACTGATCCATAATCGACATCATGCGAGATACACACCATGATATTCGCTAGGTGCGAATATCACGGCCCTTTATCCCTCGTGTGTAACCATTTACCGTGTTTCCCGAGGTCATAGAACTCATTCTTGGCCCAGGGCGCTCGCACTTACTGTAGCTGATGACAAGTAAATCATTCACTCTTTCTGGATCTCGATACGAAGGGTCCCTAACCTCGATTACAGCTTTGTGCATCTTGGCCCTTCTTTCGTTTTTTCATCTGGAATTTAGGATATACATTAGCCCCGATTTTATCCGTATATAATTCTTCAGTTTCTTGGACGTAGTCAATATTTCGAAAGTATTTTTTTTTTAAGTTTATACAGCGACTCTAACTTGTTTAGGATTGAAGGTAATGGTTTGTATGAAAACCAATTGGATAGCAGTAAGAATTCGAACTAGTGATGATGTCTTCTTCTTTTTTGGAGGCATTTGGGGTGGGCTTCTCTTTACCGTTTACTCCTAGGTGGGCCGTCGCTTAGGGCCTATGAAAAATGTGACTTGGAAGCAAGATTTAAACCTTTTCAGGATGATGTAAAAAAGACATAAATGTTATTACACATTACTCTTCTTATACCTCACTTATAAGATTACACTTGATAAATAATTATTCAGCTAGAGTTTTATTCAAATATTTTTGAAATTTGATCTCCAACAAATAACTTACAATTTCATTTGATGGCACGCGTAGTTAATTGTCTTTTGATGCTCTAGTTATATAATACTACGTGAGAAAAGAGGAGCAAAAATTGGAATATATTTGTATAAATTGGCCATCCGAGGAAATTTATTTCACTTAATAGTATATACCTAAAAATATCAAATAAATTACTTATCCAAAAATAATAGCAGTTAAATGTGTGTGTATAATACATATTATAGACTTTTTGGTTAGCGAATGCAATTAGTTTTGACCAACCTGTTAATTTTTTATTTTTCCAAAATAAAAAAATAAATCCTAAACATAAAAAAAGAGTTTGTATAAGTGTTAGATCCTATTGTTAGTAGAAAGAAACAAGGCACTGCACATAGTTAATTGTAAACTCCCTTCAATTTGAAAAAACAATAAATGAAACAAGTAAGCAATGAATATTAACAAGTAACAACTCGATTATTCTTTATTTATTTCATTATTACTCAATTTTGTTAGTTGAGATAAATTTAATGGGTGATAATAAGCGAATTCAAAGGTAGAGTGTCTAAATCGGACAGAGTAGCTGACAGGATGTAAATTTAAAGATGAGGAAGGACCATACATACATAGGGCATTAATTGTTCGTGTGATCAATGGACTTAACCATTAATACGAGAATACCAGTCTAGCAGATGCATGGGCACAAAAATTAATAGAGAAAATGCAAACACGATGGGAAAGTTTGTTCTGCTGCGTAATATCCTTGAATCAACCACGATTATTATTTGTGGTCCATTTTCGTTCTCTTTCCTGCCCGAAAAGAGGGACCAAAGAACGCTAGCTTGCTTCTCTCTTGGACAAATGGCAATTTATGTAGTGGTCGGCCTTCCTAGCAACAGAAGCGGATCTAGGATTTAAAGTTAATGGATTCCTAAAATGATCTGAAGTTAATATACTAATAGTTTATGGGTTCAAAATATAATATTTATAGATATTTAATGAATTTCCTAGCATATATATAAAGTATGAACAAAAGTTACTGGGGTTCCGGTAAACCCGTTCTTCATGATCTGGACCTGCCTTTGCCTACCAGAATACCTTCTTGGTCGAAGAAAAAGAAAACTAAAGGGATTTCATCGAAAGAAAAAAAGGATTTTCTTTAGTTAACATTTACATATTCACCAGTAAAATTCAAAATGAAAATGTACCTTCTTTATAATTTCTTAATGGTTCCTCTTGCATGATGGTATTGTAAAGATCACTTATTCTCATTGTCATGTCTGTAATATTTGTTTAGTTCTAAATTATTGTTCTAAAAAAACTTGCATATTCTTGAAGATACGCAATGCTGCTTACTATCAAACGAAAAAGAATTAATGAAGGACCATTCCTGAATGTCTCAACAAAAGAGCTACTTCCAGTTGTACTTCAACGTTCTCATTTCTGAACCTCAGATAAAAAGAGCCAAAAAAGGAAGAAATGAAAAACAACCTAGATCCTTTAGGGTGGCCGAATTCGTTGAGCAGGGGACTTCTCAAATGAAATATTAGAGATATAGGGTTTTGTTTACCCTAAAAATTGAGTAACGATTTAAATTTATAATGAGGTTTTAAAGATATGTGATTTAATCCAATACTAAATAATCTAATAAGAAAAGTAAGTATGTGAATTGAGTAAGTAGATTAGATCAAACCAGTATATGAACGAGCTTCTTCCTCAAGCCCCAAGGTGACCTCGAGAAGAACCTTGATGAACAATAGAAATAAGCAAAGAGAATGTAATAAATCTAAAGGATAATTTCTGAGAGATGAGCAGAAAAGTAAAGATGTATATTCTTGGTCAATGATTGATGATCCTTACAAATGATTGGGGTCTCCTTTATATAGGAGGGGAACCCTAAATAAGGTACATTTCTATTTACAGTAAAGAATCTTTTTGGGACAGCTGTATAACCACCTAGTACGGATTCCTACTAATTCGTACAAATCTATTCCGGAATTTACGCCATGATCTTGGGGACGTGGCGAGAATCTTATCCTTTTGTAACAAACTCATAACGGCACTGTTTTTTAATCAATCGTACTTGGCTCCAATGTCTATCGAATACTTAGGTCTCTGAGCCTCTTATTCTGCTTTCGGACCCAAGTTAGGTCTGTATCATACTTCTTCCCTCGACGCGAACTCTTGAGCTTACAAAATCGGGGTCATATGATTTTGACCGTATACAGATAGTCCCCGTATTTTTTAGAATAAAATGATAAGAAATGATTTGATTCTCGTCCCTTCGATGCCTCAACCGTGATGTCAACCTCGTGACATCAGTGAATAATGTGATGAAAAGGTCGCATCCGCACAGTTACCCAAGGCCATTAATTAAAGGCGGCTGATGGTCGGCCATTTGGCTTCCCCAATACGCTTAAGCTACCCCTATAAATAACCCAACTCCTCAACTTTGCAAACTTTACTTCTTAAAGCATTCTTAAAGTCTCATTAGCTTTTTTAATCTCTGTGAACTTACCCTTCCCTCAACTTGTTCTTATTCCATCACCAACTTCTTCTTTTCTTTTGAAATTTCACAACAACAATGGCCAAAACGTCCAAAAATGTTCCTCAGAAAGAGAAAGCCTCTTCGTCATCACGGCCGTCTAGAAGGAAGGCGGTGGTGCCACCTGTATCGAAGAATGTATTCCCGGGCCGTGCGAAACAACTTTCGAATTCAAAATCGAAAAACCTTTCTCACTCCCGAGTGGATGTGAACCCATGTCTCGGTATATTAGCTTTATAACCGAAGCCGAACTTAAGCAGGTGAAAATAGATTGCAATTGGGAGGAAAAAGACGTGGTGGTCCCTTCCTCTGAAGAGGACATTACTACTCACAAAGCAGGGCACCTGAGTGTGTATACCTACCCATTCACGTTGGGTCCAGTAGATCCTGCTCTGGATCTCAAAGACCCAGTCATTCTCGATTTTTGCCAACATTACCAAGTGACGCTTGGTCAGATCTACCCCTCATTCTGGCGAATCGTCAACCTGATTAGATACTTCTCGAGCCAGGTCGAGGGGATGTCTTTTACCCTCGACCATCTGATCAGGCTATACATCCCTCGCCTTTATCGGGTGGCCTGATAAAGCTGCAACGCCGATCTTCAAAATCTCTCTTCTCCACCATCGATGAGGATAAGGATCGAGGGTGGATGAGTCGGTTCGTTCGAATCACGACCTCCAACCTGATTCTTGCTGAAAGGATGACATTTGTTGGACCATGTCACTGAATGGGTTTTGAAGATTGACAAATATTGACAAGTTAAACCAAGTCCATCAAATCATACACACCTGAACGGAGCAGTTGGCACAATAATCGTACAAGCATAGGAGATATCAGTAATTGATGAGTATCAAAGAACTAAGAGGATGTCTCCTTATACGAAAAGATTGCAAACTAATGTAGATGAAAGAAGTTGAATTCAGCAAGGACAGAAACAAAGGAAGGAAGTTGAGTTTGATAAGAACTTGTTCTCCCAGGTAGAATTGGGCCAGAACTCAACAACTGACTTTATAAATACTCAAAGTATTATTGCTGAAAAGAAGACACAAAAAGGATGCACAAAGGCTAAATTGAATCAAGTTCTGTAAGCAAAATTCCCAGGTTATTTGCAAGCAGAAGTATTGTGCAAAGACTACAATTCAACTGGAAGAAACAGTTCCATTGAGTCTAGTTGGGTGTAATAGGAGTTTTAACATTGTACCTTTTCAGCTTTCTTAGAAGCAAATTGCAATAAGTACACACTGTTCAAGTTAGAGAATTAGCTAGAGGCTAGTTGATACAAAGAGGATTAGAGTTAGTCCTAGGATTACAAAAGAGTTTATTTTATAAGTCCGTTTTGGCTCAGAGTTTTTAGTGAAGTGTTTGAGCAAATCCTACTGAGGAGTAGGTCGTGTTTTTTTCACCTTTTGAGCCAGGTGTTTTTCCACGTAAAAATATCTGTGTCTTTACTTTACTGCTTTATTATTCTGCAAATAGTAGGAAGTAGTACACCTAGAAGAACCAGGTTCTTCTTATTAGACAACACTCAAAAATTGGGTACTGCACAATTAACTTATAATATTGTGTAGTATTGACGTTTCAAACATCAATTGGTATCAGAGCAGGTTATCCTTGAAAAGGCTAACACCTTGGAAAAGATCAAGATGAGTGCATCACCTGGGAACTGGGAAGGTCAATCTACTGCAAGACCACCACTCTTCAACGGTCAGTACTATTCTTGGTGGAAGAATAGAATGAAGGACCACCTTATTGGAGAGGTCTATGAACTCTGGGACATAGTCACTGATGGACCACTTGCAACAATGAAGAAAACTTCTGAAGGTGAAGATGTACCTAAGACTAGGGCTGACTACACAGCTGAAGATCTACAGAAATGGGAGAAGAAAGCCAAAGCAAAGAAGTGGTTAGTGTGTGGATTAGGACCGGATGAATACAGTAGAATCCAAAGCTGCATCACTGCCAAAGAAATCTGGGATACTCTACAAGTAGCTCATGAAGGAACATCTCAAGTGAAGAGGTCTAGAGGTACACTACTATACTCTCAGTATGAAAACTTCAATATGAAAGAAGGAGAGACAATTCAGGAAATGTACACAAGGTTCACAACCTTGACAAATGAACTCAAGTCTCTTGGAAGAATCATACTTGAAGAAGACAAGGTAGAGAAGATCTTGACGAGGGTTCTACCTATCTCCTGAGAAAGCAAGATCACTGCTATCCAGGAATCCAAAAATATGGCAACCCCTAGACTGGATGAGCTGATTGGGAACCTCACTGCCTATGAACTCAGAAGGCAAACCATGAAGATGGATGCCCCAAAGAAGGAGAGAAGTCTAGCATTGAGGATAACTAAGGGAGCTGATCTGGAGGAAGATGAGATGGCCATGATAACCAAAGAATTCAGAAACTTTCTCATGAGGAAGAAGGGAATCTCCATGGGAGGAAACTCCAACAAGGCAAAAGCACCAGAAAGGTCAGCTAATGAGGGATGCTATGAATGTGGCAAGACTGACCATCTCATTAAAAACTGTCCTCAGTGGGAAGTAGAGTGGAAAAAGAAAAGATATGAGAGAAGGAACAGGATGAAGGAACAGGTTCAACCCAAGACAAACACAATAAAAGCTATGGTTGTTGTTGGGGGGAAAGTTCAGATGAAGAATCAGAAGATGGTGAGACAGAAGATCAGGCTCTCATGGAAATTGGAGAATCTGATGAGGAGACTTACGAAGAACCAGAGGTTCAAGTGAGAGGAGGCAGCCAGATTTAGTACTTGGATAGTGGCTGCACAAAACATATGACTGGGAACATGGAACATTTCCTTTCACTTGAAAATCTCAAAGGAGGAAATGTCTCCTTTGGAAACGGAAAGAAAGGTGAAATCATTGGAGGTGGTAAAGTAGGTAAGGATGATACACGATCTATTGAACATGTGTATCTCATAGATGGCTTGAAATATAGTTTGATCAGTGTATCACAACTATGTCACAGAGGTAACCTGGTTGCTTTTACTTCCACAAAATATTTTGTGATCAAACCTGCTTATTGACAAGATTATTTTGCAGGGAAAAAGAATGAATAACATCTATGTCATAGATTTTTCCACACTATCTGAAAATGAATGCACTTTTCTAAGTGTGTTGGACAGTGATCCCCTCCTGTGGCACAAACGACTTGGTCATGCAAGTCTAACTTAGCTTAACAAACTAGTCTCTAAGGACCTAGTGGTAGGACTTCCTAACATTAAGTTCAAGGAAGACAAAGTTTGTGAGGCATGTGCCAGGGGGAGCAGGTAAGGTCCTCTTTCAAAAGTAAGAAAATGGTCAGTACCACCAAGACGTTGGAACTGGTTCATATGGATCTATGCGGTCCTATGAGAACTTTAAGTAGAGGTGGTAAGAGATATATGATGGTGCTAGTTGGTGATTTTTCAAGGTTCACTTGGACCTTATTCATGTCATCTAAGGATGAAGCATTTGATATGTTCACCTCATTTATTAAGAAAATTCAAAATCAATTGGGACATCAACTGGCATCAATAAGATCTGACCATGGTACTGAATTTGAGAATATTAAGTTTGTTGAGTTCTGTGATGAACATGGTGTTAATCATAATTTTTCTGCTCCTAGAACCCCACA